>CP135542.1:8091579-8170166 GCA_032402905.1 Khaya senegalensis | reverse complement strand
TTTTTTATAATTTTAATAAAAAATTATAAATATTATTATTTCATTAATTGAATCATTTATTATATATAAATTTTTATTTATTTTATTATTAAAAAATAAATTAAATAAACAAATAATTATTAATATTTTAAATTAAATTAATTCTTTAATTCGATTCAGATTTCATAGACTTTAAAATTAAAAGCTATCCTAAAAATTAATCAATTTTTAACGGTGTCGATTCTTTTCAAAACTATTGCATACCCTTTTTATGTGGGCGCGCGCATAACCTTCGTGTATGTGTGTGTGTGTGTGAACACGAAAGGACGCTAACAACTTGTGTATGCGTTTGCCTTAAGAAGGAACACCACCGCCGTTAGCACCACCCAATCTTTGTTGCTTACATTTTTTTTCGGGGGTTTTTATTTGATTATTAGAATATATATATATATATATATATATTTCTTGAATCTCTAATCCTAACCGGGGCAAACAAGAGTTCATCTCTATGATTGTTATTTTTAAAATAGATTTTTCCTTTGCTTGAGAATCCGTACTCGTTCCAAGTACCACTTCTTATTTTCCTTCTATCAACTCAATTATCAGCTTCGTCTACTTTCAATATTAGTTCTCTCCCGAGGATGTGGCCTTTAAAGCGGTGACGGTAGTTGATAATCAATTTGTGCATAAATCTTGGACTGCTATAAGCTGTCTGATATGAAAATAGATCTAAAGTGCGTGCAAGGTCGGTTATGACAATGCATGCATACTGACACAACAAAAGTGGGGTGCCATCTGTTGAATAATTATACTAGTCTTTATGTTATAATATGCATGGCATGGCACTATGAAATGAAATGAAATCAAAGAAAGTAATTGTTATGGCAAGTGTGTGTGTGTGTGTGTGTCAAAAATTGTTACACTTGCGCCATCGCTTTGCCTGCCCATTCATTTATTCACACTACCTTCCCCATATCCAGATTTTTGCTGCAACAGAAACCACCTTCTGGTAGGGTTACAGAAGGCTTAAGGCTTCCTTTAGTTTGATAACAAAATCTGTGATACAATTAGAGCAAAGAATATATTATTCCAATAATCAATGAAATCCCCATTTTAATAGACAACTGCCACAGGGTAAATGAAAATCCAACAGTGTTAAAAAATAAATAAATTTAGATTTACAGATGATTGACAAAGAGGCTGAAATGAACCCAAAGAAACTTCCTATTCAAATTGTTATTTTCGAGAGAGAGTGAATAGATAGAGAATTAATTTTCTTTTATGGATGGAAAATATATTTCCACTAACATATGATTTCTTGTATAACCAAACTATAACCAGTGCCTAAGACAACCTGAGAAAGCTAGCCCTCTGAAGGAGTGGACAAACCTGACCCCGCTTTTCTCTTTACCACATCCTATTACACATTCCTCTTTCTTCTTGTTTTTTCCCAATCCCTTCAAAGAACCCTTCACTGTGGATTGCTCAACTCAGCCCCAAGTTTTACCGAACTGCTTCTAATGCCATCGCTAATACATTCTTGTTGTCATACCATACTGAACAGTTCCAACTTTTCGATGAACTGCAGCTGTGGTGGCAGCACCAATCCCGCCATAATGAGCTTTTGCCTGCAATAAGTTTGCGTCAATCTCGATTCGGTCATCAACATGTTCCATCTTGTTCACTCCTGCCCGTGTCATAAAAAATGCATTGGAGTCAATGTTGATAGCTATGTCTGGGACAAACTTGGCTGCCATGCCACATTGTGGGACTTGTTTCACCTGTGAGGACAAGTCCCTCTCAGAATCCGTTGACAATGATTTTTCTTGCTTTCCTGTGCTAGATTTGTGGTAACAATAAGCAGGGACAGTCTGAGGAAGCGCTGTGCTTCTGATAAATGTTCTTGGATCATAAGAATCTATCATGACACCGTTATTCTCATAAAGTACAACTGGGCCCACAACCCTTCCAGGTTTGGCTGAAAAGAACAGAAAGTTTAATTCCTATCAAAATGAATACACAAGAAAAGATGCAGCCACTAGACGAATTAAGATATGAGACCAATAGTACCTATGGGAAATCTTTGTTGTCCCGGCAAGGCCCTCAATAGATTCACAGGCATTGCTTCAGATTCCTTAGATTTTTTGTTGTATGCCTCTTCTGAAACTTGCTGATCTCGGGATGAAGTGACATTTGGTTGCTCCTTGGGAGGAAGTGCATTTGAATGTACAATAGTTGATCTGCAATTATCAAAGAGAAAGTTAATCAATTTATTCATTGGTCCAAGGTAAAGCAAAGATCTCTCAATCATTGAAATGTGTTGACCTACAACGCCACTAACAAGCTAATAGCAACAAGCACAGAAATAAATTCTTCCGGAGAGCACATTCATTTTTCATGAAAAACTGAAATAGAAACCAGAAAGAAAATCACCTTTAATAGGGTACTTCGAGATGTTGTTTAATTAACAAAGAATAAAAATTATACACCACAAATTAGCATCTCTTTTCGACATTTGGAACCTCAAAAATATCATTTAAAGATTTAATTATGTGGTGCAGAACAAAACCATGCCATTTATTCAAATGCATCCAAATCAAAGAATCAATTCCCAGTTGTACCAAGTTCTGCATACACACCCATATAGATGGATCTAGGCACGTAGAACACACTTCTCCTTCCCTCTCTAATTTTTTTTTTTATCCTCAAGTGCACCCTCCAACCTATTCTTTGCATCCTTTCAGTTAAACCCAACTATGTGACTATCACCAAAACCTTGTTATGACTTCTACTAAAACTTCTGTACTATATTTGAATCATAGTCATTGTTGCCATCTCCCACAGTTGCTAGGGCATACTTCCTCGGTATAATCACTGTAACAAATGCCCAAAACAATACCTCCAATACCCCATAATTTAGGATACATAAATCATGTCCAACAAATAAGCATTAGAAGGAAACCTGCTATTTTTTGCGAAGCCATCCAGGAAACATGATCCACAAACTAAAATACTTGAATTTGCGTATCCGAAGGCAAACAGGCTGATAATAAATATTTGTGTAAAATGTGACACAGAATATTTGAGTCAAAGGCTCTGCAGAAATTGTCCTTAAGGTTTATAATCGTGTCATTAAAATAAGAGGAAACAGTGAGTGTCAATCACTAATCATCTGCTTGACTTTGGTATTCTTTTGCTTTGTTTTATTAATTAACCCACTAGCTGCTACGAGCTGTACCGAATTAACAACTTGCTAAATGCTATCTATTTTCAATCAACAATCCACATTCGAAAGAGTAACATGTGAAGTTACAAAAGATTTCAGATAGCTGCCATTATGAATGCTCTGCGAGAGCTCTCCCTCAATAGATATTTTGAAGGTTGATGATCTCACTCTCACTCATTCTCCAGCTCCAACTCTCACTCATTCCATGAATTGGTATCCCAATCCACAACCAGGACCACGTTGCACAGTGCATTCACATGAACCATGCCCTGCACTAACATCATGCTTTTCCACTGACGGTCTGCACATTCTGTTCCCAATTTATATGAGCAATCACAAAATCTAAGTAAACCTACTTACCATGTAATAAAAGCATCCCTTTGCAATTTCAGTAAGAGATAACTAGAACTAATAATCTAGTAAGTAATATGAAGTGTAGGTAGTGAAGAACTTATTGATTAATTCCATTTGTATATTATGAGAATAGCAAAAATAATTAAACACTTGATGCAAGACGTCAATAAAAGGCTGCAAAACCATGATCAATGGATGAACGAATGAATGTACCAATCCTACCTTGGAAGAGATACATGCTTTCTTTCTGGTGGGATTACTGGCCCACTTTTACCACTGTTTTCCTCAAGATGTGCAAACTGTTTTCTGAATTGATCAACGGCACTGTGAACAAAATATGGACCAAAAGTCAGAAGTAGCCCCAAAATCCAGGACTCCTTTTCTAAGATCACTAGTTAAACAAGGTTACCTTGGATATAGGAAATTAGTCCTCTCAGTTCCATTCATGTAATCCTTGAGCAACTGAGGATGATATTCCAGTATCTCTCGGAAAATTAGCTCCCTAATGTCCTCCTTTGTGACCCTTCGCCTCTCAAATTCAAACTCCATCTTGGAAATCGGCTGACAGGAAGGCTCCCTCTCAACTCTGGCTAATCCCTTAAAATAAGGATCTGCCAGTGCCTGATAGAATACCAAACCAGAAAATTTCAGCAAATAACCATGTTATTAATATAAGGTCAAGATATAACAATTAAATGGCAAAATACAGATTATGCTGTTTAACAATTCATAATCTAACACTAAGATAAACCTCTTCAGCAGTTGGCCGGTCTTTTGGATCAAAGGCAAGCAACCTTTTCAACAGACGCAGTGCTAAAGGATCTGCGTGTGGGAATTTTTGGGAAAACTGCACAGGCTGCTTCTTCCTCATGCTAGTTAGGTATCTTCTTGCTTTATCATTTCGAACCTAAATCCAGAAAATAAGAAATAAGTACTAAAATTTTTCTTTTTTTCTTCCTGTTCTTGGGATTGGAAGGGGGTCAAGTTGGGGACACTGAACTCTAATAGAGTAATTCAAATGTTGAACACCAACATCCAATGTTAGACAAAGAAATAATTTGAATACCCGAGAGATTGTATCTAATGAAGGTGTCCCAAGCAGATCCGTCATCAAATCCAGTTGGTGAACAACATTTTTTCCAGGGAAAATCGGCTTCCCTGTTAGTACCTCAGCGAAGATGCAACCTATGCTCCATATGTCAATGGCTGGTGTATACTGCAAACAAATCCCATCATATATAATGGTGATTTCAAGTTACATGGTAGGGAGAACTCAACTTAAAATGTACAGAACAAGAAATCATGGTCTACAATATTCAGAGATGATGTAAAATATCATAGAAATTACCGATTTATACCTCAGTGGTTCCTCTTGTAAACTGGATTTAGGGGGTGAATGGCATCTATTAAAGCTCTATATTAGACTAGTTGCCAATATAATTTCCAACTCCTTAAAACTTGATGACCATGAATTCACAGTCAAATGAAAGCATTTTTTTTTAATACAAGCTGAGGCAGCAAACAGGTCATGTGTAGAACCCCAAGCCCATTATTACTATACAACATAGATGGGTAGATTGGTCCTACAAAGCCAATCTCACTCTAATATTTCACTCACAAACACTCTACAAGGTGATTACCTACTAGGCACCATTTGCACCAGCCATATATAAAGAGCTTGATATTCAACAGGTGAAAAACCAATATCTGGGAAGAATAAATGCAATGTGCCATGGCTTAGGCTCCAAACACAAAAGAAAGTGTGACCTAGAAAATATCATAGCGAAATAAAACCACAAGGATGCAACCAACAAGGCAGGAGCAAATTTCAGATATATCATAAGGCACAGTATGCACTCCATGCTGTATACAGTTGTCAGCATCTTTTAGTTCAGAACAAAGTAAGGAAAGCCATACCTTAGAAAAAAATGATCCACATAGCTCTGGAGCTCTATACCATCTTGTAGCAACATAATCCTGTAAGGGTATCAAAAATGCCAAGGAATATTAGTTTCTTTTTAGAATGACTAGATACTTGATACCACACACACACACACACACACACACACACACACATATATAGAGAGACAGAGACATACCGTCCAGAAAATTGTTGTGGGTGTATCGTTGAACGCAACTCTTGCTAACCCAAAATCACATATTTTAAGTTTACAATTTGCATTTGCCAATATATTCTTTGGTTTCAGGTCTCGATGGTAGACATTTGCTGCATCCACGTAGATAACCATCAGATACAAGGGGAAGAAGGAGGCAAGAGAATAGAGGAAAGGACACCATAGAATGACAGAAAGATACATAACCAAAAAGGGAGCAAACATATAAAAATGAAAAATGCCATTGGTCAAAAAGGCAGTGAAGCAGATTGTTAGTCTGAATATAATATGACAGGACCAATAACCTTTTTTTTTTTCTAAAATTATTGGCAACCAGGCAACTCTATTTTTGAAGTTAATTAAATATTCAGAGAAGTTAAAATTCCAGACAAAGTGGAAAAAAGTTTCGAGCAAGTAGATACCTGTGTGAATATATTTCAATGCACGGAGGAGCTGGTAAAGGAAGAATTGATAGTGTTCTCGTGTCAAATCATCGTTGGCTTTAATTACTTGATGGAGATCCGACTCCATGAGCTCAAAAACAACATAAATGTCTTTAAAGTCCCTTCTTGAAGGTGGAAGCATAATGTGTTTAATTTCAACAATATCAGGATGTCTTAAAAGTCTGAGTAGCTTTATCTCCCGAAGAATTCTAGCAGCATCAGATAAGTGCTCAAAAATATCATGTATTTTCTTTATTGCCACTTTCTCACCAGTATGAGTATCAAAGGCAGAGCAAACAACGCCATAACTACCTTTCCCAATAACTTCCTGAATTTTATACCTATTGGCATCACCATATTCAGAGAAAAACTCCATCTCTGTATTATTCTGCACCATAGAAAAAATGGCCAAGTCAGTCGATCATACTTAAAACACATCGAAGCAAAGTGGCTTGTACCATTAGACAAAATATATATACATCTACATAATACAGAGCCACACAATATTTTAAGGTTAAATTCATCACTCATGAAAACTGAAATCATTTTGCAAAATTAACAGGAAAACTTAATAACAATATTGAATCACAAGACAACTTCAACTCAAAACTAGAATAAGCAGGACAAAAATAGAAACAGCACAATAACAGCCATAAATAGCTACTTACAATGCTTATCTCATGTTTTATTATTACAAGAAACATAACATAGAAATCAACATCACATTTCCTATGTGCAAAATCATGTTGACTAAACATTCTATTAAAATGTCAACTAGATCAGGTTCTCTCCCAGTTGAAATCCCCAATATTTTTCCAAATAACCTGTGGGTGTAAAATTTTATGGAAAAGTAGAATAAACACATGTGAAAAGGTAAAGAATAATCTGATGCTATTTTTTGTATAAAAAAAAAAAAACCCAATGTGCCTACAATTAAAACCTTTAGCTAATTTTTCAATCATTCTAATCTCTCATTGACATGCATAACTTTCGATATCATTAATCATTCATTAACAATACCTTAGGGAAAAAAAATTACTAGTTATTGAAGCTCAAGTACACAGAAGTAAACAAAACAATCCCAAGTGTGTTGAGAAGGCAACAATAAATAGAACATAACAAGATACAAAACACAGAATTCTACATCCTTGAACAAAATAGGAAATAAATATATACAAACGGACAGAATTCAAAATATTGTGTTCTTACAAGCATGAAATCACTTCCTCTCTCCCAAAACCCACTGACTTTTCCTGTAGCCAGCTTATAGAGTTTCCCTCCCAACTATACGCTAATACTAATTTTCACTTACCGATTGCTTGATAATGGCAAGATCAAGGTCACATATGTTTAAATTTGGATTAGTCAATTGATTTAAAGTTTGTTAGTGTAAATCAGTTTCCCTGATCAGACATGGCAAATAACGGAGTTTGTAACTGTTATGATGAAAAGAAACAGACAAATAATAGCTCTAAAAGTCCATAGAGAATGCTTATTGCTATTCCAGCAGCCTCGGGATCGATTTAACAATTTATCCACTAGCAGAGAATCAGAAACAAACAAAAAGTACTAGAAAGAGACAGAATCAGGTCCGTTTTAAGAGAGAAACAGCATCCAATGAGATCAGAGAGAAGCATAATCATAAGAATTCAATTCAAAGAACAGCCACACTTCCCCGAAAAAAAGTTATTCGCATTAAATTATGCTCAATTCCATCAACTACTATAACGCAGACGCGTACGCGTCATCGTCAATATTCAGTACATAATACAATTTAAATAAAAAAAAAAAACAAAATGAATAACCTTCTTGCGGTAATCTTGCTGCATAATTAGTGAAGTGAGAGAGAATATTAATAACAAGAGAGAAAGAATGAAATCAAATCAGCCGCATTTGCCCCATCTGCCTCTGCTTCTGATGACAAGGCCACAATCCCACCCCAATCCTCTCCTCATGCAAATTCCACTCACCACCGAATAATCATCAACCACAACTGGCATAAATCACCGCCTCTTTCGAAACGGAACCAAACAAAATAACATATGTCTAACCGGTCTTAGATCTTGAACCGGCTTTTAAAAGTAACCGCGAGACGTTGAGTGTAGAAACTGCAAGACCTCAACACCGACAGTACGAAGCAGCGACACAAAGAGAAGAAATTGAGTATAATTAAAGGTATTCTCTTGGCGTTAATGCACGAATATATATATAGAGAGAGAGAGATCGCATTTCTATTCGGATAATGAGGGTTTAATACGGAAGTGGCATTCCGTTGTAAATATGTGATGATTGTGGGGGTGAAAAGACAGGGATGTTTCGGCAGGCAGTTGCGAGCGAGCGAGCGAGAGAATTTCCTTCCAGAATTAAGTTTACGTGTCGTTTCTTGCCGTAAAAGATTTTGGACTTATTAGGCCACGTGGAAGTTATCTATTGGACAAACACGAACAGTTGGACCACGTGGAAGGCTGAGAGTGACGCCGAGTTTCCCCTAGTGCGATTATGATTACATGGATGTGATCATCATGTTTATGGTATCCTTTACTTAATCTCCTCACTTTGGGCCGTTTGATTAGATTTACAATTTTAAATAATTGAATTTAAAATTTTCTTCCTGTTTATTATAAAACCAAAGAGATAAATTATGGATTTATCTCTTTAATTATCAGAAGAAAATAAAATTTAAAGGTAAAAGTGAAGTAAAACTACGTGTTATAGTTGAAACTAAAGAAATGAAAGTCATGAACGTGAGTACGTTAGAACACGTGCAAAACGTGATAAAACAAATTCACAGATGAACAACCTTCACCAAACCTGGACTCTTAATTGTAACTTTTGTTAAATATCAAATAGGTACCTGAAACTGAAAAGTAGCCCCAAACCAAACGCTCGGTTTTAATTTTGACGTTTTATCCTGCTTAATATTGACTTGAGTTTTATTTGCACATGAGGGCTCCATGTTTTTTATTATTTTATTTGAGGTAAAAAGTTTTCTTTTTTATTTTTTGCTCTCCGCAAGATAGATGAGTGCACGAGTATCATGGTTTTAGTATTTTATCACTTCCGTGATAAAAATCTTATCTAATTCCTTGCAGAAGCCACTTGTGGAGGCTTATATTCTATTTACAAGTTTGCTTTTATCTTCTTTTTTATTTTTTTTGAATGAAATTCGTGAATAGATAAAATTTTTAATAATTAATTATCAATAAAATTTATATTTAATTTAATTTAATTTTTAAAAAATAATTTAAATTTATGCTACAATTTAAAGTTAAGATAAAGATAAAAAAGAATAGGAGAAGATTAAAATTAATCACTAATTAATTTAAAAATTTTTAAAAATAAATAATGATAAAAAGATAATAAAATTTTTTTCTAATTTTTTTATCTTTATTTTTTTAAAATACACATAATATAACTAACAATAAATTTTAAATTATTATTTATTAACTTACAATTTAAAATATTTATTGTTAACTATGACATATTCATTAAATTCTTTAAGACAATAATTAACAAAAATAGGAGATAATTCTAATATAATAAAAAGTCATAAGTAGTGACAAATTACAAATAAATTTTACAAGTGGGCCCAATCTCAAATTTGAGGACAAGAAAGAAACCTAATCTACCCACAGAAGAAAGTGATGAAAGAACAAAAGGCACTAACAAAGAAGAAGAGATAAAGTAGGTAGGTGTAAAGGTTTGGTCCAAAGTCATTATTAATATAATTTGTTAACAAAGTTAACTTCAATTTAATATATTCATCTTCTTCAATTCATCCCCATAGCAATTACATACCAACAACTTATCCTAAATTTTTAAATTGAATGAATTGGCAACTATATAATTTACATTAAAATCCATGCTATCACTTATCAATTACACTTATTATTTATATAGTTAAGCAAATTCAACCTTTTAAGTTGAATTAATAATAGTGAATAAATTATATATAATATAAACGAGTTGAATAATAATAATAATAATAATCATGTGATCATAATTTTTAATTAATTTAAATTAAGTATAGAAGAAAGGATGGAATACTAAAGATTCTAATAAACAATGAACAAGAAAGACATGGCCAATTAAGATAGGAATCTATAGGAATATTCGGAACCAACTGACAAATTAACAAAATCTGATGTTTTGGATTAGAGTAATAACTAATCCATAATTAGTTTTAACACAATTAGAGAATGGAGCAACAACGGCAATAGAGTCTTTGGAGCTATGTATCCCCATTCTGACCCGAGCCAATTATTTAAAACAGCATTAGCAGCTAAACAGAAAGATTAATTAACAATTAACATATAAAATCAATGATATTAAACTAAATAAAAAAAGGAAAGTAGATCTTTTGTCACTGTCATTCAATGATTTACCTCCGTAGCTTGAAGAAAAGAAAGCCAAAGGGGAAGAAGAAGAAGAATGCCGTCTCATAATATTATATTAATTATTTTATTTTTGAATTGTATATCATCAATCAATCGATCAGCCTTGTTTAATCAATAAATTAAGAAGAAAAAAAATTTAATTTGCGGTCCAATGTTTAGAAATTGTGCCACCGACAAAATAGTAGTCACAACTCTTAAGTTATGAACATAAAATATACAAATTGGTGTGGATAACTTCAATAATTGGAAGGAGTGAGTAATCCACCAATGGGAAAGCGGCAGCAGGCGTGTCTAATCAATGGAAACTGATTAGATTTTTCAATTAAATTGCCACTAACCCCACTTGGTGTTAAGTTACCCATTTGCCCTCCTCCCTAGAAGAAGTTTCTACGCATGCAAAGTCTCCAATGAAAGAATCATACGGAACCGTATGATATACGGTGTGGCGATACACGACGATAGAGAGGAAGGCGATGGATGTCCTAATCGTTTACCCTCCATCACAGCCTTCGGAGGGATATGATTAGTTTTAATTATTAAATTACGTCCCGCTCCTCCCCGTGGCCACGTGATGTTTCATGAGGTTGAGGTAGTGTTGCTCTGGGACCCACTCTCTTGTCCGTTAGTTACACCTACCGGGCACCATGGCACACCGCTTCCAACTCAACCGTACTTGCTGCCGGGCTTTTAAATAAATATAAATAATAATAAATAATTAAAATTATATTTTAATAAAATTTATAAATTAATTTTATATTTTATAATAAAATTTTAAAAATTAAAATATAATTTAAATTATTTATTATTAATTATATTATTAATATTTATTTAAAAATTATTGATAGAAAAAAAAAATTCAGCCCATTTCAAAAGAGTCTCTTTGCGACGAGCAAAATGAAAAGGAAAATGAATGAATACTTTTAAAAATAAGCAAAAGTGTTCGCATCCCAAAGGTATAAAATAGTGCTATTTGTGGTGCGATTCTTGGTCAATCCGAAAGCTTCGGCCCATTTCAATCACCAAAGAACCTATACCCATTAAATGGACTCCTGTAAGGCTAGGCCAACTCACAATTCAAGCCCATATATTGCCCTACGTTTGCAACAAAAACCCAAAGCCTAGGCCCACTATCTTAGCCCACGTCCAACTTCTTATTGAGATGGCACTTCATAAACTAATCTCTCAAATTTAACCCAATTAGAGCCGTGGAAAAGCTATTCGTGTTAATTACAAATGACTTGCATTATTTTGCATTGCCAAATGATAATTAATTATTTTAATTTCACAACTAATTCTTTCTCAACATTTTTCTAACACGTGTTGTTGGAATACACATTATCGAATCAATGGTTTCTCCTATGATTGACTGTAAATTTTTGGCCCCGCTAATTAGATGATCTTTGCAATCCATCATCGTTATTAGAGTCTACTGAGATGCTCCCACTGTATCTGAACGTGTCCAAATTTCATTGGGGCAGTTTATTCTCCTCGGGTCCCACACGGGAGTAAGCAGCTGAGTCCAATCACTTTTGCAGACGCAACAGCACGTCACTAGCTCCACCGCGTTAAACGACTTATAACATTCCCATGCACTCAACCGTACCTGGAATACCCACGTTGTTGACATATCTTTGCTGGCAAGAAACCAAAGCAAATTCCCAGCTCAATCGTCCGACCAATAACATTCTGCCACCGTTGCAACAACCACACTCCAAGCCTCATTCATCGTGACAGCTACGTAATTAAGTTTAACTTCGAGGCGAATTTAATTTGCGAAATTATCTAAACCAGATAATCAATTGTTTTCTTTCTTTAATATCGCTTTTGTGTCAACGGACGCGAAGCAGAATTCAAATACAGTGGAATTTTTAATATAATTTTCAGGGAGGGAGAGGATTAACTCATTCCCATCAATAAGCTGTGCGTGGTTATTGTTGTTGTTTACTGTTTACTTATGCTTGCCTTATGCTTTCCTCCAGTCATTTTATCTCTCAGATATTTTCCTTCATTTTCTCACCACTTTCCCGGCGAGAGAGGAGGAAGTAGAGGAGTATAAGAAAGAAATTTCTCTGCTTCTACGAAACAATTTCTCTCTCTCTCTCTTTTTCTTCTTCGATTAAAATTATTAAATATATAATAGTCTTGATCAGGACAAAAACTTTGTTTGAAATTTGCCGAGCACAACTTCATCTTCTTCAATGGGCTCTTTTTAAACAATTACTCTCTATTCATTTGTCATTCTCTCCGAACGGGTACTCTCTCTGTCTTTATTTTTCTTAATATTTTGATTTAATTCGCTGTTAATCATTGAGTAACTCCTGGTGAGCGCTATATTTGGTTGTAATGCTACTAAATTTGAGTTTAGAATTGTGTTGACTTTTTGTTGATTGTGCTTTTTTTGTGCTGAATGAATTGATGTTTTGTCTAATAATGGGTTTATTGTGTTTGATTTTTCGTTTTTTGATACGATTATATCCAAAATTTTGCTTTTGACATATCATGCTGGTGTTGACGTTGCACCAACCGTAGTTAATTTTATTTGATTTCGATGTGATATGTTGTCTGGTACTATTTCTGCTGTAATTATTAGTTGGTTGAAGTTTGTAATTTAGTGCCATATTCAGTTCTCCGCATGATCTTATTACTAAGAAATGTACTTTTGATTGACAAATAAGTTGCATAGAATAAGGATTGATGAGTAGTTTTCCAATTCGACAGTAGGGAAAGGTCATTGAGGCTCGGTCAGAAGTGTCCTGTGTCTGAGGTATTCAATTCATAATGGTATTCGGAGTGACATATGTAATTAGGCTCTTGGATCATGTTTACATTCGCCTTGACCAATTCTGAAGAATTTAGTGCAGGCGCTTGAATCAAGTAAATTCCTGAAGTTCCAATATTTATATTGTCTTTCATTTTTTGGTTCAATCTACTGTTTTCTGGGTAATCTCTGGTGCTTATTGATTAATATCTGTGTCCTTCTCTATGAATGGCACTTTGATGGTGTTGAAGAAGTTAAGCTAAACATCCAGGTATCTTTTACTTTAATTTGCTGCAGTAAGTGATCATAGAACAACAATCAGAGGATTCAGTTTCGGGCCATTCTAAAGGTGTTTTCTCTTTCTCTCTCTCTGTGTCAATCTGATGAAAGCTAAGATACAAACATTTTCTTTTTATATTACAAGTGTAATTGTTTGTCATATCCTAAATCGTCTTTTGATCCATTTTTTGTAGGTTCATCTAATATTCCATCATTGACTGTCCCTAGAAAAGTGGGAAGTAGTGTGTGGGGGATCTCAATGGGAACAGATGCACATCATGCATCAAATGATGCAAGCTTGTTTTCCATTTCATTGCCTGTTCTTCCTCATGAGAAGTGTATGTGTGAGCTCTTCTTACAAGATACAATAGATTTATATTACTTAAAAGTAATTTTGGGGTTTTGCCAACATGCAGTGAACTTTACTGATTCAGAGCATAATGGTCGATCTTGTGATGATAGCTCTCCAACTTTAAACAAAATTTTTCTGGAAAATGAAGGCAATGATCCACTTATAGGTCTTGAACCGAATGGAATTGGAAGCTTTCTACCTGACAATGAAAATGAGCTTCTTGCCGGCTTAGCAGATGATTTTGACCTAAGTGGCTTGCCTAGTCAACTGGAAGATTTGGAAGATGATCTATTTGGCAGCGGAGGGGGGATGGAGTTGGATTTTGAATCCCAAGAGAGCCTTGGTACTGGAATGTCAAAGCTTAACATGTCTGACGGCTTTGCTGGAAATGGAATTTCTCACTATTCTCTGTCAAATGGCGTGGGAACAGTTGCTGGGGAACATCCATATGGGGAGCATCCTTCAAGAACACTTTTTGTGCGAAATATAAATAGTAATGTTGAGGACTTGGAATTGAGATCTCTCTTTGAGGTATATCATATTGTTCAGATATTATTTTATAAAATCAAATTTACATTTTGGCATTAAGTGTCTACATGTAACCTATATATGCAATTGCTCCTTCATCTTTCTTTCCTCACACCTTCAGCCTTTGCTGTTCTTGTTCTCAAAAGGGGAGTCCAATTTAGTATCTTTTCTGGTCTGTAACTCGGTTGCTTTTGTATGCTATTGAGTTTATATAAAATAAAATTTTAAAATAAGAGATACATGGTTGACATGGGTTTGACCTGCTATGGACATTTTGGCATGTTATATAGAAAAACATCATACTTGAGAATGGAAAAATTCATCAAAGGCTTAAGGCAAAGCTTATCTCATGATTGCTCCATATGCCATATAAATTATTATTATTATTATCAAGTTATAAAAAGGAATTTAATTAGAGGTGACATTTTACTTGTGGTATTGAAAAAGATATATTGATTTTCTGTCTTATCTGCATTTTTATTGTATCAATTTTTTTTTTGGTATGTGAACTGTGTTGAATTCGCATCCTGTTTCCATGTGCATTGAATTTTTGTACATGATTGGTATTCCACTGTGATTTGTTGAAAGTGCTGAACTCTTTGACGCAGCATGTAGTGATACTGAGATTGACACATGATCAAAGCTCACAAAGAAAACTTGTTTTAATCCAAAAATTCAACTCAAACTTGAGTGAAAAGCTCGATGGCTTGTTTAAAAGTTTATGGAAATAATAATAATAAGAATGTTTTTCTATTAGGGATTTAAAAACCTTTAATATGAAACTCTTAATATAAGATAATCGTAATTAACCTAATTGGGCCAAACTAAAGCCTAGTCATTATAAAGTTTATTTTAATCTGCAACCTAGCTTTCAGCATTGTGGCTCTAACATTATGCCTCTAAGGATTTGATGCCTAGTCACTTTTCTTCTTCTTTTTCTTTTGTTTTTGGGGTGCGTGCGTGTTGAGGGTGGTTGGTGCTGGTTGTTTGTTTGATTTAAAAAAAATTATATTTGTGATTTGTTGGTGTTATTTCTAATTTTTCTGCCATTTGTGCGTTCATTTATTTGAAAATGCTGCTTTTCTTGTAGCAATATGGGGATATCAGAACTTTATACAGTGCGTGCAAGCACAGAGGTTTTGTGATGATATCTTACTATGATATCCGAGCTGCTCGGACTGCAATGCGTGCACTGCAAAATAAGCCCTTAAGACGAAGAAAACTGGATATTCATTTTTCAATTCCCAAGGTTCGAATCAGGATAGCTTGTCATACAATTTGATGCGGATGTTGGTTCCATCAAGTATCTTACAATGAATTATTTTTCTTGCTAAATTTCAGGATAATCCATCTGAAAAGGATATAAATCAAGGGACTCTTGTGGTGTTTAATTTGGATGCTTCAGTTTCGAATGATGACCTTCGTCAAATTTTTGGGGCTTATGGGGAGATCAAAGAGGTGCATATTTGCCAATATATGTTTATTGATTCATTCATCTAATATACCCTCAACACAATGCTGGCTGTTTACCCGAGATGTAAGTTTCTCTCTGTACAAAATGCAGATCAGGGAAACACCTTACAAACGGCATCATAAATTTATTGAGTTTTATGATGTGAGAGCTGCGGAGGCAGCTCTCAGAGTATTGAATAGGAGTGACATAAATGGCAAACGCATAAAGCTTGAACCTAGCCGTCCTGGTGGAGCACGTCGAAAGTAAGTATTTCTTTGCTGATCTAAGTATGGTTTTGTAAAATGAATGTGCATTGATCCATTGCCTATCATTTTCAGTATGGGTTTACCGATTTAAACATTTTGTGGATCACATGATGGAATTTGTTTATTGATTGATAAAGGGAGTTCATGTTGAATTCTAAGCAGATATCTTGGTTCCACATTCTCCAGAAAGATTCTTAAAATTTCCTTCTTGTGATCAACAGCATAGCAGTAGCTTAAAGCCTTAAACTGTAACAGTTGTTGCTTTCTCTACACTTGTTAAGTCACTAGGTCCCATCCAAATTGTTGATGATAATTCTGCAAGTTATCAAAAAGTAAGATGTTATGGAGCTTTTCCTCTGATACCAATTTCAGTTGCCATCATAAAATTTTTAAGCCCTTTATTTATGAGAACCAAACAGGCTATTCTAGGATTTTTAAATGGGAAAAAAAAGCAGATGCAGTATATTTGTTATATTTCTGTTCTAGGATTCCTGTTAACACTTTTGTAACTGCTGTTCCTTGATCATTAGATTCAACAATATCCTTCTGGTAACTGTAAACCTGCTAAGAGTTTTTCTTTCTCTTAAATAAACCTTTACGTAAATTGTTGTATGCTTTATAAAATGATGGATCCTATCTTCTGGGGTGTCTGAATGTTATAGCACATGCTTATTCCATTGTCAAGCTTTTATGTTAATATTCCTTCTTGAATTCTGCTTTATTGAATTTCTTATCTTATGTTATATGCCCTGAATAAGCTGTAAAACAGAAAATGAATAATTTTGAGGTATCTTTTTATGGTTAGCTTGATGCTGCAATTAAATCAAGAGCTAGAACAGGATGAAGTTCGAGGTTTTCGGCATCAGGTTGGCTCGCCGGTGACCAACTCTCCTCCAGGTAAACAGTCTGGTAGTTTGTTATTGTCTATAACAAACTGTGTACCTAACTTTTTTGGTTCCTTTTGGAAATGCATTTTTCTATTATTAGCTGAATCAGTGGTACATCCATGACAGGCAACTGGGCACAGTTTGGTAGCCCAGTTGAACGAAATCCTTTGCATGCTTTTAGTAAGTCCCCAGGTCTGGGAACACTGAGTCCTATAAATGGTAATCATTTGCCTGGGTTGGCTTCAATTCTCCCGTCACATCTATGTAACTCTGGAAAGATTACTCCAATTGTTAAGGACCAAGGAAGGGCTAGTCATACAAACAAGATATTCACTAACACTACTACACTACAAGGAGGAACCTTTCAGCGTTCTCAATCCTTTTCTGAACAGAAATTAAGTGCAAGTCCTGGACCCATATCTCGTTTTCGCGAATCAAATTCAAATTCTTCCAGTGTTGGAACTTTATCAGGTCCTCAGTTTTTATGGGGAAGTCCCACTCCTTATTCTGAGCACTCAATCTCTTCTGCTTGGCCAACATCATCTGTGGGGCACCCATTTTCGTCCAGTGGTCAGGGACAGGGCTTTCCATACAGTATTCAACTTGGATCTTTTATTGGTTCACATCATCAACATCATGTCGGATCAGCTCCCTCTGGTGTTTCCCTTGACAGGCATTTTGGTTTTTTCCCTGACTCACCAGAAACATCCTTCATGAATCCAGTTGCATTTGGGGGTATTGGTCTAAGTCACAACAGTGGAAACTTTATGATGAATGTTGGTGGTCGTGTTGGTGTTGGTCCTCCTAGAAATGTGACTGATAATGGTTCATCAATTCTCAGAATGATGGCATTGCCAAGGCATGACCCGCTCTTCTTTGGACATGGTTCTTATGCTGGACCAGGAACAGCCAGCAATGAGGGATTAACTGAACGTTGTTGCAGTAGGCATGTTGAGAGTAGTAGCCAGATTGATAGCAAGAAGCACTATCAGCTTGATTTGGACAAAATCATTGGTGGGGAAGATACTAGGACTACTTTAATGATTAAAAACATCCCTAATAAGTAAGTAAATTTATGAACATCCTTTTGGAATAGTTGCAATGCTTGTTAGTCTCTAACAAAGATGACTAATTGTTTGATAATTTCTACTTTTGCTGTCTTGCTCTTAAGGTATACTTCAAAAATGCTGCTGGCTGCCATTGATGAGAATCACAGGGGTACTTATGATTTTCTGTACTTGCCAATTGACTTTAAGGTACTTCAAATTTGTGGATTTTCAGGAATAATGTCATATAACATTTTCAAGTTGAAATGTTTATGATAAGCTATTTATATGCAGAATAAGTGCAATGTGGGCTATGCCTTCATCAACATGGTATCTCCTTCTCACATTATTTCCTTCTATGAGGTGTGACATGTGGCCCCTTCATCACTGCTTCCAAAGTTTATGCTTGCCAGTAGTTCATATTTTCTTTTATATTATACATGTGATGAAATCTGAAGAAGTTGACTGAATATTTAACAAACTGTAAAATTTATTGCTGGCCATCCCAATAGAAGATTATTTGTGTCAGATATCTGACTTTCAAGCCACAGATTTGCACTAAATGCTGCCAAAGTGAAGAGCCTTGAGAATCCATTAAGTCAATTAAGAACTTATATGATGGAAATTTTGTGCAGGCATTTAATGGGAAGAAATGGGAGAAATTCAATAGTGAGAAAGTTGCATCACTGGCATATGCCCGTATCCAGGGCAAGGCTGCACTTGTTACACACTTTCAAAATTCGAGCCTAATGAATGAAGATAGAAGATGCCGGCCAATTGTCTTCCACTCTGAGGGCCAGGAGACAGTTGATCAGGTTATTTTTATTAGTTTTCTTTTCTTTTCCAAAAATACCAAATTCAGTGCTCCATGAATTGAAAATTCTCCTGTTATTTTTATTGCATAACTGGTGTTTTGGGAATATCTAATGTAGAAACACTTTTAGCTGCCAAAATTTACTCAAACATGAAGAGCAGAAATGAGAATGGTAACAGTTTGAACTTAGATGTATCTGTCAATTTTAAAGCGGTACAGCACAGCACAAAGACAAAAAGGAAAGTGGAAGAGAGAAAGGGCGAGTTGGTCCCACAAGTAAGGAGAAGTGGATGGAGAGAGAACAAAGTGCTGTGATCCCTAATGTATGGAGAAAAAGGGAAGTGGATGGAGAAAGAGAGTTAACCTGAAATATGAGGACACAGTGGGGAGAGAGAGTGACAGACCCAATAATTGATTTGAAGCTTTTGTCATCTGACTAAATTTTTTTATTGATTTTAATCACATATATTAGATAGATTATACTCAACAAAATTATATATGAAGTGGGAAATTAGATGGAAACCATTTAAAAGACCAAAGAAAAGTAAAAGAAATGATAATATCATAGGGACTTTGGATGAGAATGAACATGTTTAAGAATGTTACTCTAGAGAATCTTTCTTTTATACACACATGTATATTTGTGTAAATGGGGCAGAGGAGTTTGATAACCTGACCAATGTTTGCACACTTCACATGGTCTCATCTCTGAATTATTGTAATTGCTGAGTAGTTAAAACTTCGAGTTACTTTGAAACAATTATATGAGCTGATCAAAGTACATATATATTTTTCTAGATGTGATTTACCCCGATATTATTTAGTTGAGTCTTTTCTGACTATTTGTACGCTTTAATGGATTCTCCAGGATTCTTTCCTTTCTAGCAATTTGAACATCTTTATTCGTCAGCCAGATGGGTCATATTCTGGGGACTCATTGGAAAGCTTAAATGGCAATCTGGATGAGTAGCCAGAGAAGATTTAACAGTGTGTTGCTGATTTTACTCTGGGCCTCAATAAATGGTGGCTTGGCGTGCTGACTGATGTATAGGTATTTAAGTTTATAAAGTTAGGAAGAGAAAGGAAAAAAGTGTAGATTAGGCATGCATTATTGGACAGTGTCCTCTTTTAAGCTACGGACACTCCTCCATATATTCAATAGAAAAGCTTCAGAGCGAAGCAGCAGAGAGCATTTTATTTATATCTAGAGCAGCAAATTGTTATTGAGCTAGGTGAGAAGAATAAGGTGGAGCATGTCGCTGAGATGTCAAGTCTCTACAGCCTTATGTGTTCCTCAATGATCTCTCTTCTTAGATGATCAGTTTTATAATCTCTTAAAAAGTTCTTTTGTTGGCAAATATCATTACATGTTTGTGTCTGTAAAGATTGTTGGGGGGGAATCTTGGGTTAAGAGCTATTTACATAATTGTATAGTAAGAATAAACAGGCGCTGCTTATGTTGGTCATGTGTTGAAGAGCGTTGTTATCGTGCAGCTAGAGCCTGTGCAAATGTGTATTTACTGAGATAAATGGTTGTACTGTACAGATGTTCTGTTTAACCCTGAGAGAGTAATTTATTCTTGACAAAGTTTCTAGTGTATCGGATCTGCCTAATTGATCTCAATAGGCAAAGCACTTATTTGTGGTTGAATGTGGTGTTTTAAACACACCCACTTTGTAAATCTGGAATGTGTTTGGTTTAGTCGAGGCATCATTTATTTATTAGTCTATTTTTAATTTCGTTTTTCAATTTGTGCAAGCCTCTCTCTCTCTCTTGTTTGGAACTGTGGGTTTGCTTAATAACAGATCCTATTAATTACAATCATAGTTTCAATTGTCCACGCTACCAGCAAGTTGGTGATGGAAGGAAGGCGATCAAGGGAAAGTATCGAGGCGTAGGGTAGGGTCAAGGAGCTGAAAGAAAGCGCTGCAAAATCATTGGATTGTTGCGGCTCCATCGTATGTATCACTTTGTCGAGTTGCCAAAGAATGGAAGACTGAGTTTAAAGATTAAGGAGGCTACACAGTAATCTCCCAAATGGAGCACATCCAATTGAGACTGTAAATCAATGGAAAGTGCAAGCGAGTTTATTTCCGTTGTAGTAATCAGGAAGTCTTGTGATATAATATCACATGGATAACAGAAGTGGCTGATAAAATTACAATGCTAATAAAATTACTTGCGAACTAAACAATTACAATCCGCAAGCCCCTTCGCAAATCAATCAAATCTGTAAAGCATCAGCTATCGATCCTGCAAGACTCAAAACTTCGAAAGGAGCCCTATTTGCTATGGCTTTGACTGTAAGCGGGCATGAATCCGTTATCCAAAAGTAGGCAAAAGCATTCTCTGAGTTTCCTGTAAATGTTATCAAATGGCAATAAGATCGTAGAGATTGATGACAAAAAAATGTGCTTGTGAGCTAGTAATTACCATCATTCTTTAGAGTGAACCGCTCCCAAGAGCCCTGTGGAAAAACGCCATGTGTGACATAAGCGCTCACCTTTGCGGCACCATGAGCAGCCAAAACTTTCTGAAAACAACAAAAGGCGATATAGGAATAAGAGGAGACTGTTTTGAGTTTGACAATTGGTACACTGTAAAATAACATGAAATGCCTTTGTTGCAACAGATTTCCTTAATTCTTGATCTTTAATACATTTCCCGATTAGGATATAGTGCTTGTGCAAAAACAAACGGAGAGCAAACATAATATTTCAATGTCACAATGCACGGCAACCTAAGGTAATCACAGCATCACACTATGTTTCCAATCCTCTGTGTTGCAACCTTGACATAATTAGCTGGCAACCTAAACAATTATATTAATCTTTTATTCCAAAATCTTGGTCAAATGAACTTATGTTTAGGGTATGTAGATTAGTCCAAATTAAGCTAAGTTCAATTTGCATCACGAAATAATTATCTTGTGGCTAACATATAATTTTTAGGAAGCTGGGTTGGGACTTCTTGTAAAATTGAAGAAAGACATTTCAGATTGAAGAAATTCCTTTATGAAATGACACTGTTGAAAATTTTGTATGATCACGTATTCAGGAAAAATAAAAGGTCAGAGTGTGTTAGGAAACCATCACCCAAAAGATAAGCATAACTTGTCACCAATGAATTGTATGAATAACATATACTTATTGAAGAAGTTTGATTTGGGACTTGCCTAGACTTAAATGAACACAAATTCATTTGAATTTTGAAACACAACTTTCTGATAGAAGGTAGGTTGGAGCTAATGGATACCTGGCACTCAATAAGGGTGCCTCCAGATTGCACCAAATCATCAACAATGACGACATGACAACCAGCAGGATTTCCCTCCTTGATTCTAACCATCCTCTTATCACCTTCACGAACCTTTGCACACACCACCTATCCACTCAACAAGATCCACTAATCCAGATTATACAAGAAGTGAAGCATAAACTTTATTTCAATTCGTTTTATTATAAGAAAGAGGAAATTCATTAGTTTAAATTGTTTTAGATTCATTCAAGAAAAATTGAAACCAACCGTAGGGAAATGATCCAGCATCTTGTGGAACCGCTTCCAAGCTCCATCGTCCGGAAATGCAATAACTATCTGCAATTAAGATGTTACAGGCAAGCAAAAGTATAGTCAAAGTACAGTACAAGAACCTTCAAAGAAACCAATAATAAAACAACAGTATTAATTTATAGATAATAATAATCCCTCAGTGATAAAGACAATTATCAGAAACATTACTACAGAGAAAAACAATATATTTTACAAGAACAGGCAGCCTTGTTTGCTAGATACTCAAGAATGCTCACATTATCAGCATCAGGGAGCTTGTGAAGACGTTGCTTTAACAGAGGAATCCCCGTCTCAAAGAGAGGCAAGACATGGTCACCAAAATAAAATCTTTCCTGTAAAAGGAGAACTGGCAAATATAATCAAGTCTTCTAAGATAAATTAAATATATAGCTGGTACTTAAGAAAGAAAGCCACATACAATTGAGTCATATTTCAAACTGAAATGTTGTTGAAGATTGGCACTGATTACAGGTAGTAAACTTAATCATCTTAAATTTTCAAGAAGGGAAACATGCAAAAGAATACGATCATCACAAAACTCGAAATCAAATAAGCTCATTCACGGATGACAAGATTGAAGCTATGGTTTTGTGAACTTCAATGAATGATGGAATGAAGTTAGAGTGCTTTCAGACTGTCGAGGCCATGTCAAAATGCAGCCCCAGATAGCTAATGTCTATACAAATATGTTGAGCTCAATAATCTATGACCAGGTACTCTGCACAACACATTGGTACATAAACTCTAAAATGTTTAAGATAACATAAATTTTGGAAAAGAAAAGCAACCAAGCGAGAACATAAAAAAAGAAACATAATAGAAAAACAACTAGTTTAATAGTTTTCATGGCCAGTATTTTAACCTGCAAAGCATGTATATCATAGATGACTAAACTAGTTGGGCCACCCCTTGAAATTGGAATATTTGACAATATCCTTGCCATGGTAAATGCAGTTGCTACATCTCCTTCTTCTTCCATTCGCTCGAAGGAGCCAGTAGGAAAGAAAGGCAATACCAAAGTGAAAGATGCAACAAACAGCTTTGGGAGTGCATATATGACAGAAATCTGTTCAAAGACGACTCCTGGGGAGCTGAAAGATGCAAGAAAGGCTACATGTTGACCTCGGATATCATGTGCACTATTTATATATAGGTTTGGCCATCCATCAGCAAAGTTCCTGATACACGCATAGCACAGAATTTTAACATTTCTATCTCAAATATAAAGTATTTATCAAAAACACAAGTTTACAATGCATTATACAGCACAAACTATGATGCGAATCATCAAGTTTGTGTTTGGCTTGGGAACATGCCACTAAAAAAAATTAATCAAGTTTGTGGAAAACAACAAACTTTAAAAATTTGGAGTTTAAAGCCCTGGTTTAGTTTCCATTTTATAACATTTCATTAGAGAACTGCATCATCCAAAGAAAAGATTTACAAATGATATCTTATTATATGTGGATATGTTTCACAGAAGAACAATATTATGTTGGGAAAAGTTTTATGAGCCAGCTTTTAGTGCCGCAAAATTACTATAGTTTTATATCTACAAATATATTTTTTTCCAGTGGGGAATGTATCCCAAACCATTTGACCCAGAGCAGCCCTACAGATTAACCAAGAGAATCATAACAGAATTCAGAAAATTTCCATTATCAATGATAGTTGAAGATTTCACACACAACTCTCTCTATAAAGCCATATCAAGGCATAAAGGCATTTCATGGTATCATATAAATCCACAATCAAACAAGATTGGTACAAGTTATATGGAAGTTTCTCATGTCAGAAAAAACAGAAAGCAAATATAGCTGATTAATTTGTGAAGCTGGAGGCAGCATTTCAGGGTGGCACTGAATTATACCAAACCAATGTCAACTTAAGATACATCTTAAGCCAAACATTTTTATTTTTTACTTTAAAACGGAACTAAAAAGAGCAGAGGAATGAGGCAGAGGGTCATACATACACAACTCTATACTTGATATTATTATAACAAACCCATGCACACAATATAAAATCCGAACAAGCAATAGTATAAAGTACTAATAGATTCTTCTGTATCATAATTTAAACAAAACTTAAAGGAATAAAAAAATGTTTTCTAAATATTTATAAAAGAAGTTACAGGTTACAAGAGAAGCAGCACAAAGCATGCCACACCACTTTTTAATTTATAATTTGTTTTTACCAAGACCAATTTTTTACTGATGTTTAATAATGTTCAAGCTATTATTAGGAGCAATTCTTCTTCTTCTTCTTCTTCTTTTTTTCTTTTTTTTTTTATCTTTTCGGGAATTTTGCAACCAATAGCAAACAATCTCCCCTAGATATAATTCTTGTCAATTACCCATCTTTTTTTGTTATTCATTCATATTTACAAAAATGTAATTCAGAAAGTTGCTATACATTACAGGAAAATATATCTTTTTTTCCTCTTTAGATGCCCTCTTAACCATATAAATAAATTCATAAATGAAACAAAAAACAAAAACCCATATCAAATTCACGGAAGCAAAGCTGTAACAGACAAGAAACACAATATAAAAGCAAACTCACAGAATGAAAGTAAGTTTTTCAAACAGAAAAAAAAAAAAGAAAAGAAGAGAAACATAGTTTGGTTTATAAACCTCCAGTTAATGGATTGCAGAGTAATAAGGTCAGACTGAGCAGCGACTTTGCGGGCAAGGTCTTCGCACTCAACGCAATAGAATAGATGGACTTGCTTCTTCTGTGACACTGCTATTATTTCTCTCTTTTCCTCCATAATTTTTTTTTTTGTTTTTTGTTCTGTATTCCGGGACTCCAGGCAAAGAGAGAGAGAGAGGTGGGGGGGAAGACACAAGGGTTTTAGGGGGAAGGTGTACTTATACTTGTGTTCACAACTCATGGACGTAAGAGTAACTCGTGGGGTTAGAAATTCTACGTTCAACTCCCTCCAACTTTTGAATTTTGACTCTGACTTCAATTCATGTATCAAATTTCTTCTTCTAAAAATTTATTCCTCCTTTTAATTAAGTTTCACAATTCAAATTATTATATAAACCCGCAATCGAATAAAATTATATTTATATTATTTTATATTTAAATTTAATTAATTTAATAATTATATTAAAAAAAGATCAAAATATGATAATCGTATTAATTTATTTTTTTTGGTGAAGATCTTATTGAGATATAAACAAAGGAGAATGACAATGTATAGATATAGATTTGATGTATGCCCCAAGTGAACATCTCTTGTTCACATCGATCAATGACTTGGAAATAAAGGGACATGGTGGACTAGCAATGCTTGATTAATTAAGGCTGGGGGGTTGTAAATTAATCTTATTTATACATGTATTATAATATTAATTATATGCTTAAAGTAAAATAAAAAGGGTGGATGGAGTTATGATTATGTATGATTCGAATTCTGCTTTATGAATAATTTATACGGCTATCCTAAAAGCAGGATGCTGATGCTGATGCTCATGCAATGCTAATGCTTCCTCCCTTGTTACTTTACCTTTTCTTCTTCTTCTTTTCATTTATTTATTTTTAAAATTTTGTGCCTTTTTTTTTTAAAAAAAATATGATTAAGTTATGTTATTTAATTTTTTTTTTTTTTAAAGTCTGTTTAGTCTTTAGGTAGTGTTATGAACTTTTTCAGATTTTATGGAATTTGACTTTTGGAATTATTTTGTATAATTTTTTAATTAGAATTTTTTTGGAGTAAATCTTGTGTCAATATAGCTTTTATAAGTAAGCATTTTCTTTAAAAAAAAAAAAATTGTAAATCATTTAACTATTAAGCACATCTTTTAAAAAAAAATGTAATTATTTTAATATTTTTTAAAAATAAAATAAAAATTTAAAAATAAATTAAGAGTATTTTTAAGAATTATAATGAAGAATCTTTTGGCAACTAGAATGGATCTTCGTTAAAATAATTTAATACTAAACTTATATTAAATTCATAACAAATTTAATATTTTATTATTAAATTTATTTAAATAAGTATTTAATATTTATTAAATTTACTGCAAATATTTATAATTTTTTTATATTTTTAATTATATTTAAATTATTATAAATTCACTTTTAAAATAACACCATACAGCATTCACATTAAAAACTTTTTACTCTATATATTTACCTCATTTATATCAAATGTGTATTGAATTTTATACAAATTAAACAAATTTAGTTATAACAACGAATATAATAACTCAATTCCTAAAATTTACCCTTTTAAATATGAAATTACATAAACCGATTGATGAACATAATTTGAAGTGTAGCTAAAGAGTAAATAAAAACTGTGAGTTAAGGATAATTATATAACATATATTAACATATTTTTTATTTATATCCATCAAATTCAGTCCAAAGTATACTAGTATAGGTCAAAAGCCGGTTAAAAAGTTTTTTTTTTTTTTTTAAGTTTTGATAAAACAATATTTCTAAACTTCTATCAATTTATTACTATCCAATCACCCAAAAACCAAAAAAATAATTCTAATCTTATTTACAACTTTTTCATTGTAATTCTAAAGGCAAAAGTGAAGAGTAATGCTGCAGCACATCAATCAGCACAAAAATGAATCAAACAGTAAAACTCAATGAAAAAAGTACCAACCAAGATAAATTCAATACAAATTCCATAACTGTGCATAGACATATAAATTCAATACAAATTCCATAACTGTGCAACACAACTAACATTGATAAATTTTTGGGGAAAAAAAAAAGAAGTAAATATATGAGACAATAAACCTGTAATTGAAACTTAATTTTTTTTTATATAATTTTTTTTCATATTTAAAAAAAATATAATACTTAACAAGTATTACTCAGTTAATAAAAAAATAACATTAATATGTCACTCGCTAAGTGACATATTAAATTTGTCCCATAATAGTTGAGCATTATTAAATTTGCAAGTAAAATTGTTTAACTTTAAGTATTTCATACAATTTAATCTTATAAAAAAAAAAATAAAAATACAATACTTTTAAAACTGCAAATTTTGCACTTCCATTCTACAGTAGAATTAAACGAATAAAAAAAAATATATAAGAGTTTTTAACATTTCAAAGCTCTTTTAATCGGTAGATAGCTTGTACCGAAATCTTCTGATAATTCATTATTTTCTCTTCCTTATTTCATATATTTGATCTTGTTGTAGGATTAGTTTAATACATATTAATGCATAACTAACTATTTGAATTAATGTGGTGGACTATTTTTTTCAATTAATAAGAATAATGTGGGTACATTTGACACCATAAATTGTGCCATAATCCAATAGTTTAAGATCGATCTTTCTAGACTTTTTATAATCAAATAATTAATAAATATAATAAGACGAGTCATTTTTCTTTAATAACAAAAATAAAGTAGGGATAAATTAACAAATTGCACCATAATCAAACAATTTAATAATATCGTAGTGGATCATTTCTCTTCAATTAATGAAAATAATTTGGAAGTAGACCCTCACTCAATTAATTTCATGTTGTATATTTATATATCAATAAAAAATAGTTGTATATATCTATTTTTTAAATATTACATAAATCAAATTTATTTTAAAATTGTAACATAAAAGGAAATCAAATTCTATAATTTTATATTACAATAAATTTTATCAATTAAATCAATTAACACGTATGATTAATAAAAATAATTAAAGTTTAGATACTCAATTTTTTTTAATTAATAAATTTAAATTCGTTGTAAAATAATTACACCGTACTAATATGTTCAACTACATATATTGCATGATTCAACTATATATGTATGCATGTATTTTCTATATCATTAATGTATAATATTTGAGATTCATGTAACGTAGCCTCATCTATGCTCATGCAATGTGTGCTACTCCCCTTACAAACATTATATATGATGATGGAATTCTATTTTATTAATTAAATCATCTATGGTTCGTGCAGACAATATATATGCACGATAATCTAAATGCAGGCATATCGAATGATTGAATGTTCACCTAACTAGTAAGTACTAACGAGAATTGCATGATCTCAACTGCCAAATCAAGGAATTCTCAGTAGTAATCCATTGAATATATATCCCATAATGAACAATATTGTTATGTCATGTTAATTACGTCAAAATTGTTGACTGTAAAGGGAAGAATCTCATTGGACAACTACCAACTAATTATGATCTTAATTAGCCTATTTAGCTAGAAATTAATTAGCTAAGATGAAAATGGTTGTGATTATGAGAAAATATGAGATTGGAAAGACACTGGGAGGAGGAGAAGAAGTAGAGGCAGAAGGAAGTCAACATGCATGTTACAAGTGAAACAAAGTCAATTGCCGAAACAGCTGTAATTTTGCTGACAGAGTTTGACAATTGTCAATTTTTAAATTATTAAAAAAGTCAATTTGTCAGATGTTATGGGTTATCTAACTTGGGATTGGTCCTTGTGGTTTTAAAAATGAATTGAAAATGGAAACCCCATTACTAAGAAGGGCTCAGAGATCTTCATCACCAGCCTGTTTAAGCACACCTTCAATGCGAAACGAAAATTGTTGAAGGGAGAGGAGGTCGAAAATTTTCAAACAAGGACCAAAATCTTTAAAGACGGTCACCAACAATCTAACCTAACTATTGTTTCTAGCCAAGCAAAGAAGAGGGAAAAAACTGTACAAACATGTTCATTCCAATGACATTTCTTCTTTGAATCAAATGAATGAATTAACCAGAGAAGGAAAATAATTTGACAGTGCAATTAATGCTGGCGGTGTCGTGTGTGGCTAACCAAATTCTAGGGGCAATTTTCCCACTAAACCCTTTTAACGACTCCTATAAATATTTTCCGCTTCTCTACCTATTATTTATCTCCTTCTACCTGACAATATCTCTCTTCTTTCTATTGCGTTATCGTCTTTGAGATAGGAGGAACAAGCTTGCTACTTTTGCTAGCTATGGTGTTCCCAACTGTAGTTCTCAGGCTTGTTACAGGCTGGCTCTTGTACCAGCTTCTGGCTAATTCATGCTACAGAGCTGCAAGGAAGATAAGAAGCTATGGCTTCTTTTTCAGGAACCCATATTCTAAATCATCACAGCAGCAACCTCCTTTGTTCCCTAGTGTTAACAAGTGTAATTTAGAAAATAGAGGGTTTGATACACTGGTCTGTGACATGCATGGAGTCTTGTTAAGATCTCAATCTTTCTTCCCTTATTTCATGCTAGTTGCTTTTGAAGGTGGCAGCATTTTTAGAGCCTTTTTATTGCTTTTCTCTTGTCTTTTCTTGTGGGTTTTGGACTATGAACGCCAATTAAGAGTCCTGATTTTCGTAACCTTTTGTGGGCTTAAAAAAAAGAACATGGAGGGTGTGAGTAGAGCTGTTCTGCCTAAGTTTTACCTGGAGAATCTCAATGTTCAGGTCTATGAAGTTTTGGCTTCAGCTGGGTCTAGAGTTGTCTTTACAAGCGTCCCCAGAGTTATGGTAGAAGGATTTCTTAAAGAGTATTTAAGAGTCGATGGTGTTGTCGGAACTGAGTTGCACACTTATGGACAATATTTTACCGGTTTAGTTTCTGGGTCTGGTTTGCTTGTCAAACATAGAGCTCTTATCGACTATTTCGGAGATTACCAAAGGCCTGATATTGGCATCGGAACTTCAGGTTCCCACGATCAACTCTTCATCTCCCTTTGCAAGGTATTCTTCGACCTAACTTTTTTCAGTTTTCTTCTATTGATGACTTATTTCATCAGAGGGTTATAGACCAATTTGGAAAATTTCTTGTTTACAGCAAAACCACTATTCATAATTTTTTACCGTTTTAGGTAACCTATGTACCAAACCAATTAAGTGTGTAGGGCCCTTCCTCGGTTTCGGCTCAATTTTAGGCTATTTGGGCTATGATTATTGCGTATTTTAGCCCCCTTTCATAAACAAGGGCAAAACACTTTGTTCCACTTTCAACTTCTTCGGAATATCGTACTCTTACCGCAAATAAATCCTACAAACAAATTGACAATTATCTTCAATTATGCTGTAGCAAACAGATTTCTTTTTAAACAATATATTTGTAATTATACTGTCTAATGATGTATTTTTTTGTTCCTTGAATGTGATTATGACAGGAAGCTTATGTGGCGAACAAGGAAGACAGTAAGAACAATGCAACTTCGAAAATGCCGAGGAACAAATACCCAAAACCTCTCATATTCCACGATGGAAGACTAGCATTCTTGCCCACTCCATTCGCAACTCTAAAAATGTTCTTGTGGCTTCCAGTTGGAATCATTCTTGCAATCTTTAGAATCTCTGTCGGAATCATGCTTCCGTACAAGTTAGCCATCTTTTTGGCAACTTTGAGTGGTCTAGACCTGAGGATTATAGGCTGCAGTCCTTCATCACCGAATTCAGCTCACAGAAAAGGTGTTCTCTATGTTTGTTCACACAGAACTCTTTTGGACCCAGTTTTCCTCAGCACATCCTTAGGTAAGCCCTTGAGTGCTGTCACATATAGTGTAAGCAAAATGTCCGAAATCATTGCCCCGATTAGAACGGTTAGGTTAACTAGAGACAGAAAACAAGACCGAGAAACAATGCAGAAGTTGCTCAGTGAGGGTGATTTGGTGGTTTGCCCTGAAGGAACCACATGCCGAGAGCCCTATTTGTTGAGGTTTAGCTCATTGTTTGCGGAGTTGGCTGATGAAATAGTTCCTGTGGCGATGAACACACGTGTAACCATGTTCTATGGGACAACTGCTAGTGGATTGAAATGCTTGGATCCCATCTTCTTTTTGATGAACCCTAGACCATGCTACCACATTCAGATTCTCGGGAAAGTGCCCAAAGAGTTTACTTGTTCAGGAGGAAGATCGAGTTATGAAGTGGCGAATTACATCCAAAGACAACTGGCTGATGCATTGGGATTTGAGTGCACTACATTTACAAGAAGGGATAAGTACTTGACGCTTGCAGGAAATGAAGGTTTTGTCCCTGATCAGAGAAAAAAACCCTAGTTTATTCAACAAATTACTAATTAACACCTACCCTACCCCATATCATGAAATTCTTACCATTTCGATTCTTTTTCCTTGTCTTTTGCACCAGCCATAACTCTTTTCCCTATTTGCTCATTGTGTTGCAGGTTGCCAGTGGTTTTGTTTAATATATCTGGTTATGATATCCTTGTTGCAGAATGATATATATGATTTTATCATATATAAAATTTAACCATCTTTTATTAGTTATTACTGAATGACTGCCCGATTATTCGTATTGTACGTTTTGTAGTTAGACTGCAGTATGTTTATTACTTCTTCCAGGATAATATAAGTCTATGATATAGATTATACCATAGAGTAATGCTTTTAAAATTTTCATCTTAAAAGATATAACAAGTAATTGAAGTAACATTCGTCACTTAATGGCTGTAAACTTGTCCCAAAATCTGTATATATTCCTGGAATGTCAAACTTAATTACGTTGGAGAATGAATAAGATTGAGCTATGCATGTCTTATACGTATAAATTGATTCAAGAAAGTATGAAACATACATATATATTGCCAACCTTTTAAATGTCGTAGAAATTGAATTACTTTGATCATCAGTTAGAGTCAAGAGGTGGAGTGTTGTCGTGAAGTAGTGATTTCATTCTCTCATGCCCAACTGATGATGATAGTGCTTGTAATTCACGGCGGACATACCGCAACAAATTATCTCTTTAAATTAAAGCTCGTGCATCTTACAGCATTCAATCCCTTCGACCATTGATCTTCCATGTGACTGCAATTCTATTAATCATCCGAGCCAAAATCCTTCCATAGATTTTATTTCTGCACATGTGGATATAATAGAAGTAATAATAAACTGGGTAGGATTACGTTATAGTCAGTTATGTCGTATAATTTTTAAATTTTGTCTTGTATGTCTTGTATGTCTTGTATAACGGGATATAGGTGGAGACTGAGTGTTAAATGTTAATTATTCGATGAGGTTCTTAACAAGTTGTATCCACGAAACTTTTCCTACGAAACATAGAGATTCGTGCATGTTATCAAGCTGTCATGGTATGGTTTGAGATAATCTCACTGTACTTGCAATGAATGTTGCGATAAATGCGATGAGCTATCTGCTTTTCTTGCGATAAATATGAACTCCTTTCTGCTGTTGAAGACATACCCATTGGTTTAAACAGTGGGCTGCAGGCTCCCCTTGTTTTCTTCGATTCATTGCAATTTTAAATTTATATAATACAATATAGCTCTATATCAAATGAAATTATTAAATTTGGAACCCTTTTCTATATGTTTCTAGCCCCCCTTGGAAGTTGAAGTTTCCTTGTTCATACCAGTGGAGCATTTGTGGTCCAAAATCCACTTTTAAGCAAACCAAGAGCAGGGCAAGACTGCGAGACAGTCAAATCACCCTTTTTAAAATTTTGAAATCAATATGGTTTCCAAGTTGCACTTACCCCACAACTCGTACAAAAAAAAAATGTATTAAGTTTTTTATTTGTATGTTTCATTTTGATTTTATGAGGGAACACACCATATTTACAATAGAATAATTGGATGCAAATTCGTTATTTATATATGCCAAGTAGAGGTAATTCTGGGAACAGGCTATTGGCTAAAATTTTAAATTTTATTTTATTTTTTTATTATAATACTAAATATAATTGGTGTTATATTTTTAAAATTTATTTAAAATTTTTAAAAATTCAATAAAATTTGGAATTGTCTTGATACCAACCTTGTATCTTGTGATTTGATTGGAAAGTTTTTGCTATGATGCTAGCATTAATTTGAGAAGGGAGTGAGGAAGAAGAAGGGTGAATTAAAATCATATATCAGAAGCAAACATCGATCTTGGATTGTCAGACAGAATTGACTAGCTTAGCTTATTAAGCAATATATGAAGCAAACATACATATATATAACATATATATAGTCATTTGGACCACAAAGTATATTAAGAGTGACTATCTATTAAATCATCGTGGAAATCAGCCAGACTGAACACTCATTGCACGTTCTATCCGACTGGTGAGATCAAGCACGAGCATCCATTCCCCGTACTAGTTCTTGTTGTTGTTGTTGTTCTTCTTCTTCTTCGAAGTTCACAAAATTAATGATCATATTTGAAAATTTTATCATCTTAATTAAGAAAGTCCATGCATCCATGCATGGATTATATTTATATGACTCTGGGATTAGGATTTTCATGATCACCTAGGGTAGTACTACCAAACACGTTACTAAGAGTTAATTAGTTCTTAATTACCCGACAGAGAAACTGTAAGTATTAGGGGATTCAGCCTCTAAAATGGTTTACACCTCTATGGTAGAATCAAGTACAATACCTCTATGGTTTTGTGAATTCGAAACGTGTGCATGTAAAAGAGAACCATTCAGTAAAACTTTAATTACAAAATGGTTGTGAAATAAGTTTGCAATAATGAAGATAACATAGGGTGATGATAAATGTACCCTTTCGTTAATAAAAAAAATGAGCAGAATTTAGAACAACTCCTGAGCCTTTAACATTACACAATGACACACACACACACACACACACACACACACACACACATATATATAGCATACAACATTAATTATGGATTTTAATTGGGATTTCTTACATGAAAAGTATACTTTGGGCTCTTTTTGATGGGTTTGATATGAATTCGTGCACGTGATTTTATGATTGTCCATATTCTATTTGGAGGCAGCATAGAACACACAGCATGTGGAAGACAAAATGTTGCATGGTGTCAGCTTTATTCGAAAGGACCTGTCCCATAGTAACCAACAGTACGACTACTTGGAATGGAAGCTATAATTTAATCATTGATAATCGTAATTATATTATTACTCCATAAAATATTCTAAATTTCTATAAGACCGCTCTGATAAAATGGGGAAAAAAAATCTACGATAACTTTTAATAAGAATCACACAAGTACTTGGTCATCCCTAACGCATCATCCACCGTCCGATTGTCCCATCCATCTCTCAATGCTTGATTAAGCCTTCGGATGAAACCCTTGTTGTTCACCTCACAAAAATCCAAAAACTCTGCCACAACCCTGGGCTCCTTATGTTCCCAGCAAATCTGACTGAACTCCGGCGACTCACCACCTCCAACCACTTTTTTTTCCGTGAATCCAGCTAACATGCTTATATACTCCACCAAACCGTCCATCAGCCACTGCGGAGCTCTAGACTCGCCGTCCCAGAGCCATATTCTCGCCATGCCACGTTGTATTGCTGAGATAATTGCATAATTCACATTTCCATCTCCCATTATCGATGAACTCATATTAATGTAAAACTCGTCGCTTTTGCTTGTGACCCAGGTGCCCGTGTGCGTCGTGTTCATGCGGGTGAGCCGGAGAGTGACACGCCGAACATTCTTCTTGGTCCGGTTGCTTTCGTCCGGATAAAGAACTTTTTCGACAAAGGAACTTGTGTTTAGAAGTATTCTTGTGGCTTTATCGTTTGACACGTAGAAGAGATCAAATCGTTTTCCCGCCGGAGAGTCTTTGTTGTCGTTGATGATTGTTACGTCAAAGCCTTTTGATGCTTCGTGGTTTGCCCATACGGAGATTACTCCAATAAAAATGACGGATAGAAACCGGAAACAAAAGGAACTGTTTGAAGACAACAACTTTATATAGTCAGCATGGTTTTCGTCTACGCTGGTGGCGTTGACGTCGGCGGTGTCGGTGGAGGAGGCGGTGGCTAAGAGGGGTTGGAAGAAGAGGTGTTTTTCGTGGTCCATAAAGGATGTATACAGAGAAATCAATTGGAATAAAGAAGAAACATTAATGGTCCAAATATCAGAAGGCATAATAATAAAAACAAAAATAACTTGAGTGGTGGCAAACGTGAAGAACCAGAGCTTATTGGCACGTCCAAATTATTCGGATTATGGTGTTAAAATCCTGGCTTTCATATCCAAGCATGTAACATTAACGAGGAATTAGTGCATGATTAGTCATTTGCATGGCGACATTATTTGCTAAAGGAAATTAAATCTTTGTCCACTGGATAAGATGATTACAGCCAAGTATTGAATGATTGATTGATTATATATACATACGTACAAGACAAAAGCACATGGTCGTTCATTAATGCACTTGGGTTACATGGTAGGGCATGTATGGATTGTCCCGTTGGCATTACTTCACAGCTTCACTCTGTCTAATATCAATTGTCTTTCCTCTTGGAATTAATACATGGTGAGATCCAACTCTGAATTATTACACTTAACACTCGTAGTTTACAAAGACAAAGGGTTATTCATACACCATTCTATCAATTTTCAAACATATGCATGTAACTAATAGATAGATTTAAAAAAAAATAAAAAACCACTTACAATCTTTTAAGCTAATATAAGTTATTAACAGACCGAATTAGTGTGAATTATTATTAAAAACAACTAAATAAAGTGTATATTTGACTAAATTTTAAGAATATGTATATTTTTATTCTTTTATAATTATATATGACATAATATTTTTATGACACTCGTTAGTCAAGCAAAAGGTGCATAATATTTTTTAGAAGTAGTTTTTATTTTTTTTTATAATAAATAACAAAATACTTGTTTAATTAGTATTTTTATTTTGTTGTTGTTGTTTTTAAGAAAATGATCTTAAAAAAATGGAGAATTTTTTTGTATTTTTTATAAGGTAGAAGGCAAATTTTGAATTTTTTTTTTATATTTAAAAAGTAATATATACATTTTTTTTTTTAAGGATTTATTGTAAATACATTTTGACCATTGAGAATAATGTATCATTAATTGGATTATAGAGTAGTACAATACCATTTTATATTGTTTGGTGTATTTAAAATTATATAAATTTATTTACTAAGAATATTAATTATTACATGATATTCAGAAAATATAAGAATAAAAATTCAATTTTTAAACTATTTTTATCAAATTTATTTTATTATTTTTAATTTTAGAAAATAATTTTTTGAAAATAATTTCAAACACACTCTTAAATTCTAAAAATATCAAATAAAACAATTATTTTTAGTTTGATTTTTATTTTATAACAATAATGATTAAAAATAATAATTAACAAATATATTTCCTAAGATTTATCAAAATAATAAATAAATAGAGTTATATGTGAAAATTACAAATATTTACCTTAAAGATTATATAAAATTATTAAAAAAAAATTAATTTTTATTATAGTTAACAAAGATATCTTTGATTTTCACATGACTTTATTTATTTGGTATTTTGACAAATTTAAGAAGAATATTCGTTAATTACCATTAAAAAAAATGATGAAATTCCTTTGAAGCAAGGGAGGCGATGGGGCTTCCTCGAATTTAAGAGCTTGTGCGGGAGTGATTCTAAGAAGACTCCTTCTATTTCTAAATTCACCCATGTCGGCGCTTAATTCACAAAAGGTGTGCAGTCAGAATTTAGAGGGGTGCCAATAGCAGCAGTTCGGTAGTGGGTAGGAATACTTGATATTGGAGTTCACCACCAAAACGTAAGATTTTTTGTGGGAATTTTCAACTGAAAATTGTGATCCTGGAAAGGAAAGGAGAAGCACTTAAAGAGGAAACGTTTCCTATTTTATAATTTGATCAATTCAAAGAGAAGAGAAGAGAAGAGATGAGTTTCTCTTCCAAACATGTTGCTTAATTATTTTTATCATAAACAAAATGAACCCAAAAAACAAGAACAATTGTTCTACATAACAAACAAGAAAATTAACTATGATTTCTAGCTACCATTACAAAACTCGAGATTTTGCTGTGTCTTTACCTTTTTGTTATCTCTCCATCCCTAACTCACTAACCCATTTACATACCAAATATAAAACTAATTAACTCCCAAAACTTAAGACCCCTTCAAAATTCAAGTCCGTAATAGTCATCAGCATATTCAAATCTATGCCTCAGCAAAAAAGGGAAATAAAATAAAATAAAATAAACCCCTGAAGTAATTGCGTGCATGACTGGAAGTTTAATTCAATAAAAAATGTGATTGCAGCTTCGATGTACATTGACCAGTTGCAACATCAGGAAACCTAGCACAAGAAAGTAAACTGGCATGCTGCTGAGTTTGGTAGCTGCTGCGGATGTGGTGGGGCTGGGATGAGTAGGAACAGCACCATAAACTGTTGCGCCGTTAGAATTTGTTGTGTTTAAGACTGATGAACTCGTGCTGCAAGAATTTCTACGACTTGTAAGAATCTTTTTATCCAGTAATGGGGTATAACAAATAAATGAAACGAAAAATGGTGCTGGAAGTTTACCTGGTCGATGGATACTGACATGTTCCAGTACCTGAATTCATGGCGAAGATAAGTAAGAATGTTCATGGTGCATAAAAAACTTCGTACACATGGAAAAATGAAGTTACTCACTAGGGTCAGTACTCGTAGTAATAGCAGTTCCCCCAAAATTGCAGCTACTTGGAATCGGATTCTTCTGATAATATTCATTGAATGCATAAGAAGCATGGTCACGAAGTGTGTTGGGATTGTAACAACTTCCACCAGACTGAATTGCCGAGCAATCAGCACCTCCATAGCCACAGGCATAATCCAAAGCAACTTGTAATGCAGTATGTGATGCACTTTGGCTAGCAACACACCAGCTTGCTCCGGCAGATACCGGGGTTGTTGTGGTGGTCGGAGATAAACTCGGATTCATAGTTGCCGGTGATGTTGTTTCCGGGGTTGAAGTGGGGTTCATAATTGGAGTTGATGAAGTGGGAGTAGTAGGAGTTATGATAGGAACTGTGGTTATTGGTGTGGTAATGTCTCTTTCAGTAGCGGATATAGAAATAGAAGAAGTTAATGGGAGTTGTTTTTCACCAATTTCTGATTGTGTAATGTTTTCTGTTCCTAATTTTGTCCTTGTGAGACTTGAACCTAAATTTGAAATCAATGGATAAAAGTAAGATTCCATTCTTGTATTATCCATAATATATCAAGGAAAAAAAAAAAGAAAAAAGAAAAAGGGTGTGTCTAATGGGTAGTGGGCCTGTGATCCACAATTTTTTTTTCAGAAAAAAAAAAATTATTCAAATTAATTAAAACGTAATTTAAAATAATATCCAAATTCATTAGATGGAAGAAAAAAAATATGCTATGAAATCCAGATTTTTTTCAAAGAAATGAAAATTCAATATCAACCACACATTGATGTTCTGCTATATATCTTTTTGCAAAGGTTTGTACTCAATTATGCTGCCTGGCAGAGGGAACAACTTCAACTTCAAGAAGAAGACAATAAAGCATGCATTTAATTAAAATGGGGGATTATGTAGGATAACAGGTCATATGCAATAATTAAGGACAAAAAGAACAAAGAGAAAAGGTTAAAATTGAAACAATAAGCATCATTAAAATTTTGAAAAACTAGTAGTTAGTAGAACATGCACTAGTTGTTAAATAAAATAAAACAAACAATTTGGTAATATGAATAGAATTGTGTTTGGATAAAGAAGAGTCAATTTAGTTTGAAAAAGAGAACAATACCCACATGGGAAAGCAATCAAAATTCTATGTCCGACATGTAAAGTGATCGGACTTTAAATCAGAGAATAAGATACTTTGTCTGAAAAATGACCAAATTTACATTTTTAACGAGCTTCCTGTTCATTTTTCAAAGAACTGGGTTTTCTTTCAAGATCATTCTCTCGACACTCACATTTGGCAAATTTACAGAAATATAACACAAAATTGAGATTGAGCAGCGGCAAGAGTTACCTGAACAAAGGAAGATCAGGCAACATAGAAGGAATAATATTGGAATGAAAACTGGTCCCCCACCCATTTGTGCAGACCATGAAAGCTTCTGTTTGCAGCTTCTTATTCCTTCTTCTTCGATCTTGTTCTACTGGCTCTCAAGTTCAGAAGAGAGAAAGAGAGAAGGCAAGGTATCATAAACTAGAGGAAGATATGAATTGTGTTGTGGAAAGAAGAAGACTTTGGAAGGATTTGTCATTTATTGAAATCCAATTTGAAAGAAAAACAATAGAGTAGAATATATAGAGAGAAATTAGGAAACATGGAGTGTGGGAAGGTGCAAGCAAGAGAGGAGAAGAGAAGAGAAGAGAAGAGAAGGTGTGTGCAAAAAGGAGGGAAAAGATTGAAAAAGAAGTAAAAGAGAGAATTGTTATGGAATTTAGGCTTGGTATGTGGAACTGGTTAAGTGATGATTGTAATGATGGTGCTGATGTGTTCATTTTGCCTTTCTCTTTTCTTTATTCCTCTTCTTTTTACCGTTTTGTAACACTAAATTAAATTGTAATTCTCTGACTATATATTCACCAATTACCCATATAAAAAATCAGAGGAGGGAATTAGAAGGAAAGGAAAGAATGAAAGCATATTTAAAGACTACACTAGAATGTGGCAATCAAGTACTAAGCTCTCTCTTTTATTTGGGTGTATTTGTTTTCTAAGGTGATTGGGTTAATCTTTCTTCTTTTCTTCTTTTTTCCCTTTTTTTTTTATTAGAGGGTTGTGTGAATGTGACTTAACACTAACTAAGTGGTCCATCTCTTTTTCTAATTCTTTATTCTACTTTGTGAAACAATCTTGTCAACTTTTTTACTTCGAAATCAAAATGCAGAAGAGAAGATAATGATTCTCTCTCTCTCTCTCTCTCTCTCTCTCTCTCTCTCTCTCTCTCTCTATATATATATATATATATATATATATATATATGTATATGGAATTAAAGAATGGTGAGGAATAAAGAATGGTGAGGAATGAGGATAAGCATCAAACCCAACTTAAAAAGCTAATTCATGTACATGTTCTCAACTCAATTCATCTTATTCTTGAGCAAAAACATGTCCTCAACGACTTCCTCATTAGTCACCAATAATGGTATCTAATATAGGGATTTAAGTTTGTTCTCCAATTAAGATAATAAATTCATGTCCTACCTCATTCTTTTCTATTTAAATATTATAAAATAAAATAAAAAATAAATAATATATATTAATTTTTAAATAAAAATTCATATATATCTAACACTATAACAATAAACTATTTCAAACATTATTATATTTCAATATTAATATATATTCATTAAAATAATATACAATATTTAAAAGTAATTTTATTTAGATAATTTTATTACTAATATTAAAATTAAAAGCGAGCACTGAAATTATTACTCTTGTTTATCACTTGTATAATTAAATTAAATGATAAAATCAAAGCATTTGCTTGATTGGATACCTATAGATTATGAAGGTGCTTTAAAAGTGGACCGTCCAAAATTCTATTATGAAGGTGCACTTTTGACCAATTGGATACCTATACATTTTAATATAATCCTAGACCCCATCTAAATTTTTTTAAGTTACAAACTAAAGGCATTTCTTGCTTGATTGTTGCCATGCCACCACTTTATTATATATATATTTTTGAGAATGTATTTGATAGAGACTTCAAAGTATACAATTTTCTAAGTCCAATAATTGTTCTTTGTTAATAATTTCCTCCTATCTTTTACAAACTTCAACTTTTCTTGTGAGCAAATCTTTGATATGTCTACATAATCCTAAAATCACTTTTGACAAATGACTTGTTCATATTCTAATTATTTTATGAAGTAAATTTCTTTACATTGTTTACTAAAAGAGCAATTCTCACTAATCAACAATATAATTTACATGATGCTCATCTCAAAAAAAAAAAATTCATAAAAAGAAAATGTTAAATCTATTTCATTAGAGCAATAATTTAACTAAGAGTGTTATCTTAATTTATTTAATTTTTAAAAAAATATAATAAATTTTGAGAATAATTTTTTTAAAAAAATTAAAATAAAATTACATATCAATTTTCTCGTAGCATAATCTCAACTCAAAATTAATTAGTAATTAATGAGAGAATAAAAATTTTTTATGATTAATTATGAAATCCTATCCCCCTAGGTCAATAATAAAATTTAAAGCATCTTCGAGCAAGGGCTACAACAACAAAAGCGCATATGCATGTGATCCTCATCTCATCTCACCTCACTCAGGCAAAAGATGAACTCTCCTTTTACAAACTTAACATTAACGATTCATCACCAAGGAATCTAAAGAGTGGGAACCATTTTAAACTCTTTTTCTTGCAACATTCAAAGTATTTATATTTCTGGTTTTGATTGTAGAGAAACCAAATGAAAAGATAAAGAAGGAAGAATATGAGCTTTATTCTTTTTGTCACGAATTTATGGTAATGTTATTGTTACAAATAGTCTATAAAAAAATTAATTATTATTTATAAAATTTCAGATCGTTTAAGTAGAGTTTGGAGATGTATCTTGCAAGTATTTTGCTTGTTCATTTTGAATTGTGTCAAAATAGACATGTTGGTTAGGCTGCATCATTACAAACTGCTGTTGCCATCTGTCTTCTGTCCATGGCCACGAGGTAACATACAGAGAACAAGCACCATTGAATAACAAAATTATGGCAGCTTGTTGTTTGTCACAAATTCCATTGCCGACTTCTATTTCCATGTTCATTTCGGATCAATCTTCTCTCTCCATTCTAGACAAACAATGAAACATCCTTGAGAGACCTTCAAAAAATCCATGCCCATCTCATCAAAATTGGCCTGGTCAAAGACCCCATTGCCGCCAGCCGTGTCTTGGCTTTCTGCAGTTCTCCAGCCGGCAACATGAACTGTGCTTATTCTTTACACAAATCCAGAACCCAAATCTCTTTATTTGGAACAATATATTTCGAGGCTTCTCTCAGAGTTCAACTACTCAAAATGCAATATTTCTTTTCATTGATATGTTGGTTAATTCATGTTTACAGCCACAAAGGTTGACTTATCCTTCAGTTTTCAAGGCATTTGCTCAGTTTGGTTTAGCCCGAGATGGAGCTCAGCTTCTTGGCATAGTTAAAAACAAGGTCTTGAATGTGATCAGCTCATACATAACCTTATCATTTATATGTATGCAAAGTGTGGATTTTTGAGTGAAGCAAGAAGTGTGTTTGATGAAGAGCTGGAATTTGATATTGTTGCTTGGAATTCAGTGATTATAGGCCCGGCAAAATCTGGAGAAATCGATGAGTCTAGAAGGTTATTTGATTAAATGGTGTCGAGAAATACAGTTTCTTGGAATTCTATGATCAGTGGGTATGTCGGGAATGGCAAGTTTAAGGAATCATTGGAGCTTTTTTGAGAAATACTGGAGCAGAATATTAAATCTAGTGTGTTTACTACGGGGAACTTGTTAAATGCTTGTGCTAAATTAGGAGCAATTAGACAAGGGGAATGGATTCATATATTTTTAAGGAAGAATTGCTTTCAGTTGAATACCCTAGTTTCTACTGCAATTAATACATGTATTGAAGCGTGGTAATCCTGAAAAGCTATTCAAGTGCTTAAGACTGTCATCAAGAAAGGATCATCATGTTGGAATTCCATGATTTCAGGCCTAGCTATGAATGGTCATGAGAGTGAAGCAATACAGTTGTTCTCCAAGCTTGAATCTTCGAATCATAAACCCGATTACATTTGTTTCATCGTTGACTAACAGCTTGTAATCACTCAGGCGTGGTGAATAAAGCAAGGATTACACATTAGTGCGGAAACATACAAGATTAAGCCATCCATAAAACATTATAGTTGTATGGTTGATATCCAAGGCAGAGTTAGACTACTTGAAGAGGCACAACTAATAAGAAATATGCCTTCAGACCCGGATGCTATTAGATGGGGTCTTTGCTCTCAGCTCGTAGAAAACTTGGAGACATCAAGATGGCTAAACGAGCAACAAACTGTATAATTGATTTGGATAAAAATGAAAGCTGCAGTTATGTGTTTATTTCTAATCTTTATGCTGCTTCCCATCAGTTGGATGACGCAATAGAGGAGAGGCTAAAAATGATACAGATAGAACCAGGGAGTAGTTTGATGGAAATTGATGGGGAAGTTCATGAATTTGTAGCTGGTGGAAGATTGCATCCGAAAGCTCAAGAGATTTACCTTTTGTTGAATAACTTGGAATGGAATTACAAGAAATGCGATCATATATAGAACTTCTGTAGCTTTTGTAAATCCGAATTCTAAAGAAACATTTGTGCTATGGACTTGTTACATATAATCTATTCAACGGAAGTTACAGTAACCAAAATAATAAGCAATGCTTAATGGAAGCTTAAGAGTAGTAAAGAGAGATGAAACAACACTGGACCAAAGGCGTTGGTGCTAACAATGTTAATTAGGTTTTTGACATGGTCTTCCCTGGTGCCCAAGAGTAAATCTCTGGAGGCGCCATGGTACCATCAGTAAGCAAGTTCTGCGGCGGCATCCCGTATAAATCCGAGATATCGAGGAGGGAGTGTCGGCCATTTTGGTAATGCTGGTTCTGTATCGCTGCAGCAACTTCATCATTGTCTAATGGAAGACGATCAAAAGTAGCGTTCATGAAAGATGCAACCATGATAACAACAGGGCCTGAAGCAATCAGTGCACCAACCACAACCCCGCCCACGACCTGTCCCTGAGCTCCTGCCAAGTAAATTGTTAGTCCTGTAATTCCCGGAGGAGCTGGCGGAGGCAGGATTGATCCGAGGAGTGATAGAATGTCAAATCGGCCATGAAGGGTCACAATTGCCCCGGATGAAGCTGGTTGGCGCAATGTGACGTTTGTTACACAACCACTTCCGCTTAGTATGCATATACCGCGTTGCTTCCTTCTGGCAAAGTTTGCTAAGCTCTCACTCACATCACAGCCTGAGCTCACCTCCATTGCATGCGCCCGAAGAGCATTGGCACTGTCTCGGGTGATGATGATGGGTGGTTTCGGCTTGTTCTTTGAGCCAGCTGGCCTGCCACGAGGCCGCCTCATGGTCTCCCCGTCTGCTGCAGAAACTGGTGGCACTGCCTTGGCTATGCTGGGAGCCATAAGTATAGCATTAATACCTGGTCTCTGGTGACTACCTTTATCTGGTTCTTGGTTTCGATCAACAGCAGCTTTGGTCACAACTGAAGGTACAGTCAGATCTGTGCTTCCGCTCATGCTTGCAAGTTCACTTTCTTTGATCAAAAGCATATGACCTTCACAGAAATTGTGCACAGTATGTGAGTTTAAGTAGTGGTCTTTTACCAATAAATATATTATGTGAACCGAAAAGAATGATAGGGAATTAGGAGACGGTTAAGTGAGACCAAACTTTTAATTAATGATTCACAGCCTACCTTCCAACTGACCATTCATGTCAATTGCCTTTTCCATCAGATATCACATAAATACTCTGCTAAATTTATCAAAGGATATTAAACTTCTAATCCCTGTATTATGTCCCTATAGTTTATTACAGAAAAGGCTCACATTCCGGCAGTTGCAATGCCTAGATTTTAAACCATCAATGAGAAGAGTAGAATTCAATAACCATAATTTTTCGTTGTTCCCACATAAGAAAAGTTATAGTTACTTAGTTATGAGCCCGCAATTAGGTAAGCCAGATCAGCTTTGGTATCTGGCTCTTTTGTGCAACTATAATATCAAACAGCTTTTCTCCGCATTGTATGAAAATTGAATAAGCAGGGCTATCTCTATAAAATCAGAAAGTATACCCCAACACAAAATTGCATGAAATACAATGTTGAGGCAGAGAGCAGAACAAGTCGATTTCTCTACTAGAGATATGTACAGTTGGACATCGCAACACTAAAAAATTCAACACAATCATTCTAACTCTAACAACACCTTAACCTGCCGATTTCCTGAAGGAAAATCAAGGATTGTTAGTAGCTGTGCAGCCACACCTGGTGTATTTGCTGAGATGCAATGCCTTAAGAATCAGTCAGAATAAAATCACCAAGGTCCTCCTCTTGATGGTCTTGTGATCCTTTCAGAAAGATATGTATTTGGGTATTCTAGAGATTCATAATGCTGCGAAGCCTGCTGATCTTGTTGATATCCTGCACGATGCTGATCTTGTCCAAGCATGCTGTAATATGCAACATCAGAAGGCATTGACATTGTCTGTGGACCAACTCCAAAATCCCATGTAGAAGAGCGATTATTCTGGTACCATGGGAAAAGAAAATATTGCAGACAGGAGACGAGTTAAAAGGAGAATAAAAGTCAAGCACAAAATTACTGTGAGGCTAAATTTAAGCAAAAAGAAAAACCCTCAAAAATTAGATTTAGATTGAAAGCCATTATCTGGATGTTAAGATTAAGTCCCTTTAAATATCTAAAATAATGCATTTCAATAAAGCACACCCATGACTACCATTATCACAACAAGTACATATAAAAGAGGGAAACAGTTAGTTATTTCTTTTACCCGTTGATAGTGAGAGTGCAGACCATCATAGCCAACTGCACGGCCCATATGGGAGGTGCGCCGGTTATGGGGAAAGCTTCCAGGAATCTCAGCAGCGCTCCTAACAAAATTTCCATAGGCAGAAGGGCTATAATTGGACAGGGGCAAGCCACCCGTAGTGGCACTGTTTCTGTACTGCAGAAGATTGTAGTTCCTGCCTGCTAGAGAATCTTGGAACCTACTTCTCCCTACATATATTTGCTGCAACGCAGATGGAACATATGCTTGGCTCTGCGCCATGGAAGGATAAGCAATCATATTGGTTAAATCACCAACAGGAAGTGTAGGTTGAGAGTGAGAATGCACTGGCTGGCGCTGGGGAAGTACAGTTCTGTTGGAAAGGTTGGAACCAGGAAGCATATGTGGAGATAGCTGAGGTAAAGGGGAGCCAGAATATAAAACCTGCACAAATACAATGTCATAAATACACCAATGATTTTTGAAGTCTACTCTCTGCAGGTCTATTCAGAAAAAGATGGGCCAAGCTCAAGATAGTGAACACCAAAATGTCATGACGAATGGATGACATTGAAATCAAGCTAATGGCTTTAAGGAAGAAGAAGAGTTATGTCTCATCTAAGATCTACAAATTGGAAAATTCAACATTATCCATTAGCAGAAGACTATCAACTTAAGAAACATATTTGTATCATCCAAAACCTTAATTCCAATTTTGATGGCCAATCTTCTATTTTATAATCATGAGCGAAAGATGATATGGTTATTATGGTCTACATCTATATTCAAAATTTCACCTTTTCAAGATTCAAATTGAAAAAAACATCAAAAAATGAAGTTAAAGTTTTAAGGTCACCATGCTTATTAAGACTAGACCATTCTAATGCATACCTCTGGCATGGGAACAGTATTATTATCTATAGATGAGACTGCATAGACGCTTCCTGGGGGCACTGATTGCCTGGCAAAAAATGTTGAAGGATCTGTCATTCTCAAGGACTGACGATGCAATGCCAATAAATCACTCTGTGTAGATTCTGGATGCTGTGAGATAACACACAGCATGAGTACCAACGCTCTAAACATGTCACACAGATTCAAAGTAAGAAAACATAAAGGTGACAGCTGTAAATAAACAATTGATTGCACAAATAGGAAAGCATTGCCATAAACAGCTAACAGAAAAGAAGGCAAGGATGGAAAAAACAAGGGATTGCAATAGTGACACAATAATGGCATATAGTTTATCAATAGACGAGTAGGTCACAAGTCATCTACTAAAAGCTATGGTGGCTGTGAATTTTACTTCAATGGTAGTTAAGTTTGATGGCAACAATATTAATGTCCAATACAAAGAATAGGTGCATGCAAGTAAGTTGTTAAATTAGAACAAAGAAAAAGTAAAGAATATTGAAATTTGAGACAATGATATTTTAATGAAGTAAGAAATATCTACCTTTGTGACCTTGAATTGGCATTAAACATTAATATATTTGTCATGATGTGTCATCAAACTATAGGTGGCTAAATTCCACGTAATGGAATTGACCATATACTTTGGGTAATGTAGAGCAACTTATAACCGTGACTAAGATAAAACAGGGAATCTAGCCACCTTGAACTGTCAAAAACAAATGCAAATTGAAAGAGCATTTTCGCTATGTCACTTACAACAAATGAACCACTAGTCCCAGAATGTTAATCTAATTTGAAATTAAATGATCTGTACAGAAAAATAAGAAAGAAAACAATAGCAATCCCACCAAACAAAGTTTGTCATAGGACATAGGCACTGGTCATCATTTAACAAAATAGGAGTCTCAATATACAATTATTTAAATAAAGGCCACTAAAATCATAGAATCCATGAAGAAGTAACTTTATGAAATTGCAAGTTATTACCGTTTCACTTGCTACAGAAGAAAAATTCCTTGCATTTAGGTCTACTGCAAAAGGGAAGTTAGAACCAGATTGTTGAATATTCTCGAAGCTTGAATCTGGTACTGACAAAGGGGAAACATATTGATGCCCACGTGTTGTTTCAGAAATGTCTTGCTTCATCAGCTCTGGCTGTGAAGATACAGTTGGGTCATAATTCCTAGCATCTGTAGGTACCCTCTCAGTATCATACATAAAACCACGATGATCATCATCACAATCTTTTGAATTTCTGTGCAGAAAGGAAAAGGATCTTATGAAACAATATCACCAAAAAGGTATGTATAGGAACTGAGCAAAATTATTCATGCCTGATGTGAGAGTGCACAGCAGATGAACCATCAGCTGCAGAGATCTCCAAATTGCTTTCCCTCGGATTAGATGCCACTGCCATGGAAGATGCAGAAGCAACTCCAGATTTATAGGTACCAAAACTCAAATGTGAGCAATCAGCAGCAAATGCTTGCAAATGATTTGGAAGCAGCACTGTACTGTGGTCATCTGTTGGAGGCATTACTGGCTCCTCTTTCCCTATGTCTAGCTGCTGCAAATTTGCCATGGCTGATAACACAGATATGACATCATCATTCAAAGATGCAGAACTGTGTGGGAAAGATAAATATGCCAAATTCCCTATTCCTGAAATTTAAGGAATTATCGAAATCCCAAAAATTAAGAATTGCATTAAAGGAAGATCAAAAAACTTCTTCCTGCACGATAGAATTACTCAAATATATACCACTCAGTTTGAATTAATTGTTTGGCATGAATAGGATCATTTTACCAGAAAAATATAATACAACTATCATATGTTGTCATTTAACTCAAGTCTAATAATATATATGATAAGAAAAAGACTGAGAACACTATCCAAGAGATAATTACACATGCCCAAAACTTATTACAAATTTACATGGCAAAGTATCCAAAACACAGGTTCAAATTGGATTAAATTTTACTGACAGAGTCTGAGTTCAAATTGATTTACAATTAAATTGACAAAACATACTTGTTAGAAAGGTTAATTTGGCAGGTCTGATGGAAGCTAAATTTAATAAAGCATAATTCTTAGGTCAACTTAATAGAATTTTATGCAGTCTATACTTCAATACACTAAGAATTCGATTTTATTTGGGAGCATAAGGTTTCGTACATTTGATGCACAAAAAAGATTTCACTAATTACCCAAAACGGTAGCAAACAATAATCATAGTTGATGACATGTAACCAAGTTCCCATTTTTATTGTTCCAGGAGTATGTTCCCCTTCCTGTAGCTTTTTCAAGAAAGTTGAAAACTACACACATTTCTCCCATGCTTTCTCTACTCTTGATTGTCAAAGGCAGAAAGATAGGTCATTTGACCAAGATATATCTCAATCCTTCAGCCTTTTGCCTTTCAAGTTAATTGAAGGCCAACAAATACCAAAATGGGCACAGATCTCTTAAACACATGAAAATATGTGCATATAACCGCTCAAAAACTAAAGAGAAAACTTTTATCAACTTCTTTTTCAATTTTATCGTATTCAGATATCAAGACCAATCTAAACTATTTTCACCTGCAAGGACAAGGATAAAAAGTTGCATATACAGCTCAATCAAAACCTGTTATAGTATGAGCAAATATAAAGCTAGTACATCAAGGAATTCTTTTCTTGTTTAAACATAAATCCTTATCCAAAGTAAAGCATGAACATCTATCTTTTAGGTCATCTTTTCGGTATATTGGCTCTGAATCAAAGATCCAGTAGTCCTGTCTTCCTTAGAGTAAGAGTTCATGGAGGGAGCTTCAATAACCTTACACTTGTTGTGGCAATATGGTAGCAAATGGTTAAGAAGAAATTGAAATCAAGGGACTGTGGATGAACCGACAGAATAATCAAATTGAAAATAATCTAACAATATGAGAATATAAATACATATAAAAAAAATTAGCATTCTAAAATGGACAACATAGTCTAGGTTATTGGTGTGGCATCACAATTAGTACTGCAATAGTTTTCCATAGAATTATATGATGGAGACAAATAACAAAATAATATCAATTGGAGAACATAAATAATTACCTTCCTGATGCTTTGACTCATGTCCATGAGAATCAAAGGAGCTTGTAGCCTTAAGTAAGTCATCATTTGATGCTCTTCCAGCACAGTTTGCAAATGTCTGTCTACTAGATGCCGAAGCAGACTCCTTTTTGTCAGAAATTTGATTCTGTCCATCAAAATCCCTGCCTGGTATTTGGACATCATCTGAATGGGAGAACCTAGAAAATTCAGCACTATCACTATATAAGCAAGTATGATTAGAGTACACCTCAGCATCAGAGGCAGTAGAGATGGCATCGGTGACCAATGATCCAGTAACTGCAGGTATATGCTTAATCACAGGTCCTTCATTACTCAAATTGTGCTGACCATCAGTCATGCCAGGGCCATGAATCATCTCTGAAAAACTAGAAGGTTGTGAAGAGTATGAGTCTTGATGCAGTTCTGACATTTGTGAGCCTTTGTTCTGAGGTCCACACCCTTTCGCAATATTAGCCGTAGAAACATGGCCTCTAGAAACCCCTGGCCATGCAGGCTGAAGTCCTGGAGATGATTGCATAGATGGAAAGATGGTATCACCTGTTCCTATTGACTGTCTTCTATTATCAACATTCAAAAATTCGCTGCAAAAGAATTTTGAAGCAGTTAAATAATATGACCAGACATTTGATCAGAAAACAAGACAAAACAGAGTTAAAATGCTGGTATATTGCATCAATTGCTTGCATATAGTAAATACTAAAATGACTGACGATAACAGTGTGACAAATATAATATGCCTGTTCAGATACATAGAATTCCAAGTTGATCCTGATTCTTTTTCTTTTCTTACTGCAACAGAATAGAAGCACAAAATGGTCAACTTCCTAAACAACAAAGTGATCAATTCTAATTACTCTTAACAAAATACAGCTTATCATAGTAAAATTATGTAATCTACAATAGCAACAACATATTTGCAGGACAAAACATGATTCCTGCTCCCAAAATCACCGACAAGGAATTTATCCAGGTTCCAAACTTGAAAGGCTTTAACTGATTTTCAGAAGCACCAAGACATTTAAAAACTGGTGAGATAGAAAGTTATCCAACTGCAGTTAAATATGTCATTTTTCTGCTACCCAAAACAATGTTATTACAACATATCAATCTTCCAATTTTTAAGCAGCCAATATGCTTTAGAGTTAATAAATACATGCAGCAAAATCACAACATGATCTGTCAGATAAAACTTGTTATGAATTAGGGAGTCTTAGGAGAAACCTGTAGCACAGAAAAAAGCAAATGAAATGTTAGTGCACATGACTGTGTAACATCTTTCAAAAACCTTATCATAAAGAATTTCAGGCTATACAAACATGAAGTCCATGAATGGCATGGAATAAAAGTCCAGAATCAGAAGTCTTAAATAGGATATTATACATGCAAAGGATGAGCAATGGGCAAATAACAATAACAGACAGAATTAAACTACTAGTAAAATTCCTATGTCATTCCACCCAAAATGCTTCCTAACTAAAATTATTCTCAATTTAGATACTAGACACTTGCTTCATTACCAAGGAAGGGTTTGATACAAAAACCTAATTGAATATCTTTCCTATCACATGATATACGTCCTTTTAGAACTAACCTGTGAGCTGAAGGTGGCTCATTTACAACCTTTCCTGTATAAGAGGGTTGTGCAGATATTGATGGAGTGGCAGAAACCTTCTCTCTCTTGTATCCATTCTTACAAAGCTCTGCAACAAGAAACACTAGTTCACACGGCAAGAATATGCAATATTGTTGCTTGCATCATTCAAGATTTTGACACTGAACGGCAAGAAGAATGCACCGTTATAGTTGTTTTCTGAACTAGTTCGTCCAGCAGCATGTTCTCTACCAAATGTATAGCCACAATTAGCAGTTCCACTGGTACATTGAGCCCTTGATTCCTTTGTGTCCTTCATCTGAAAATATCAATTTAAAATATAAAATATGAAGGAACGAAAGAAAACAAAGCCGTGAAACAAATTTCTCCACGTTAAATCAGAAAAAGAATGAACAGAAAGCCAAAAACCTACACAAGTGAAATTAAACTAAGCATGTTGCCAATAAATTACCTTTTTTCTTCTATCACGTTTGTTCTTCACTGGCATAAACGAATCTACAGAATTTACAATTTGGTATATAATAATGACTACATCTTCAGATTCATGAAATCAAGACAAGTAACAAAAACTGATGAAAAATATAAGAACGATTATTTTTCGTGAAACAAGATGAACAAGCTAGTATAGCTAAACAAATGCACAAAATTAACTGCATTAAATCATTCATAAAAAGATTAATTAAATTGTATTTGAAAATATTTCGTTAATAGAAGAAGACAGACCTTATACACAAAAATAAAAAAAAAATAAAACAAATAAAGAACGGACACAGAAAAATATACTACGTAATTTCAAAATCTAAAACCGAAAGGAGAACGCTTAGAGTAAGTTTTCTCGGCAACCAAACAAAATGCAGTAGAAAAGGCAAAGAGAATTCGTTTCTTTTCACGTTCATTACCTTTGTTGCCTCGTAGTTTTTCTGAAAACATTTTTCTATATTGAAAGAAAATTAAAGAAATGCAAATAAACAAAGAAAGACCTTGAGAGAGGAGACGTTGAACGGCTTCGTTAGGGTCCATGTGACACTCCGTTAGAACGGCATAGATCTCGCTATCCGTGAAGTTATTATCGACTATCTCCTTCAAATGCTGCACTATTGGCTTAACCTCCGCCGGCATATCCGTCTCTTCGACCGGCGCATTACTATTACTCTCACTGTCACTCCCCATGCTAACTCTATTCTCTGTCCGTCTCTCTTGCGGCTCGCTTGTTCGCTTCCCCCTTTGCTGCTCTTTCGGTTTAGCAGATCAATCAAAGAAGCAAAGCAAAGCAAAGCAAGCAAGCAAACAAGCGAAACAAATACGCGCAAGTAAAATCTAGTGGGGCTAAACAATATTAGGATATAATAACAGCAAGTCACTGACTCTTACTATTTTCACCGTCTGTCATTTAAAATCTACCACTGTTATCAAATCAAAGCGTTGTACACCGTCGATCTCCACGGAGATATTTTTGACGGATGAAGATGCGATAATAAAGGGTAACTTGTTGGGGTGGTCGTGCTTGTTTTGTTGTCCGAGCGCAGTATAAAGATTTAGGGGTTCTTACGGCGGTGTCGTTTCTAGTCAGAGTACGGTATTGGTCAAAGAAGACTTGGAAAATAGGATTGGAGAGTGTTCGGCATAGTCTAGACCAGGGTCATCATCGTTGGTCAATTTGGTATTTGACTTGTTGGGTTTGTAAGTTTGACCTTGGGACGACGTTGAATTGACTGGTTGTCCTACAATTTGCTTGGGAGGGTACTGCTGGACTCGAAAGTTTTGCACCAGATTAAAGAGAGAGATCCAATTAATTAGAAAAGGCCAAATCCCATAATTGAAGAAAACCTTTTTAAAAGTTTTGTTTTGTCGCATCAGGAAATAATCAGCATTAAAACATCGTTCAACGTACAAAAAAAAAAAAAGGTTAGTTCATTTATTTTTAAATATTCATTTATAACCCTTTTTTTTTTTTTGGTTATGACTTAATTTTAGGTTAATTTATAAATTATAGTTTAATTCAAACTTATTTTTTTATAATCTTAATTAAAAATATTTTTTTAAACAAAAATATTATCAACTTTTTATTTTATTATTTTTTAATTTAAAAAAATTTTCTCTTTTTACAAAAAATAATTGTAACATTTGATTTATTCGATATGTTAAAAATTATAGTTTTAATCGTTACTTTTTTAATAAAATTGGTTAAAAGTGTATTATTTGTCACCATTTTCATGAATTTCATTATAAATTTTGTCCAAAAGTTTATCAGATTATATATAAAATGAATATATTGTATATAAAAATTGATTCAAATTTAATTCTAAAATTGTGAATACATTAACAAAATATAAATAAAGTTTATCACACTTGAAATACCAATTATATTTGGAATATAAATCACACATAAATAAGATTTATTACACTTGAAATGTTTATCATTAATTAATAATCGAAATCATTTTTAATTGTTACTATATCTTTGTATGAATTTTGTTATTTTATAAAATTTTTTTTTGATATATTGTATATTTGATAGAAATAAAAAAAAGGGGACAATTTTATTTGAATATTTAATTTTTAATTTCAAATATAACTAAATTGTAAGAGTGGTTAAATTTGTTAATGAAATTATTTTCAAGAAAGTCTTCGTATATTTTTAATATAATAAATAAAAATAAATTTAATAATAAAAAAATCGTGTAATTTTATTAACCATTTCTTAATAAATAAATTTTATAAAATATGATGCTTAAATTTTTGAAACAAGTAATTAAATTAGACTTGGATAAGACTAAACATTTTGGCAATGCTAGTCTTGTAGTAGCCGCTGCCGTTACAGCTAAAAACCCAGTAACTGATATAACCATAGAGCACGCAATCTCGAAGAATTACACCTGCACGTAGCACCCGCTAGCAATCCTTCTCCAATCTCCGGATTTTCCGGGTTTTCGTAAGTCAAATAAATAAATAAAAACCGCTTCCTTTTACCATTTATTTAAATCTCGGCCGTTGCAAGTTTGCTAGTTGGAGAATCCTCACTGATCTCAGCTGGATCCTCCTTAAGTAACTGGGCATTTACTCTTTAGTTGTATGAATTGTAATGCTGTATGTAGTATCGTTTGTTGAAATTCTATTAAGTGCTAAGTTGTAGGTGTTTACTGTTTAGTATAGTTTAGTTTTTCGTCTGCTCATTCTTGGGACGTTTAACTGTTCTGAGATGGCGCTTATGTGTAATTGGGTGGAGTAATTCTTGTGTTCTGGGATTAAACATGTATTTATGTTTTCATAATTTTCTTGGGCAATAACTGGAAACTAGCAATTACTGTGCCAGTCGAGGTTTCTAGTTGACGAGGGCATTCTGGGTGGGTGCAACTTTAGTTGAAGCAAAGTGTTTAGGATACACTGGGAATTGTTAAATCAACATGATGGACTGGCATATTATAAGTTGCTAATTGGTGTTGCTTTGCAGAGTTGAAAGGCAATATGAGTAATGTGGCGAATGGTCATTCAGTTTCCTTACTGAGTGATGGAGTAAAGAAGCAAGAGAATCATAAGAATTACCTCAGTAGAGATGTCATGCTTGGGGGGAATCTTTGGACTGATGGATTTATTCGCGCCTTTGAATTTGTTCGAGGCCACAGGAAGATGGTTCAATCAAAACCAGGCTCAAAAATTAAATCTGTGGTCACTGTTAAGGATAAGTTAGATGAAAATAATTGTATTGAGGACTGTCATTGGAGCCATCTCAATGGCCGGGAAGATTGTCTTCCAAGAAGTTGCTGGATACCAATTGGCTGGAAGAGAATTTCACAACTTGTCCAGACAGTGCAAATTGATGCTGACTGAGCCTTGCAGTCTGTTGACCTTCCTGATGAAGAGGATGATGTCACTGTTGCGGATTTGGCTGCTCCTTATTAGGAAAGAGCAGTTGGTCCAACTTGGTGGTGTCATGTATCTGCAGATCACCTGAACACTAATGCTTGGTTGAGTAATGCTCAATGGTTGCATCCTGCTATTAGTATTGCTTTGTGAGATGAGGTTGTGGCCCATCTAGCTTGTCGTCTTGCACGATGGGATGATAGGTAGCACACTATTAGTGTGTATGATTTGGATTATTTAACTGTATTTTTGTGCCTTTGTACAATGTGATATAGTTGTTCCCTATTGCGTGGCATTTTAAATTTATTCTTAACAAAATATGGTTTACAGGATCCTTTTTTGTTTCTAACTTTAGTTTTTGGTTGAGGATGAAACTCTTAATGATTGTTGTATTCACTACTTTCTCATTTTATCTTGTTTGAGAAATAACCCCTCATATTTTGATTTAGAATATTTATTCTCTGATAGCAGTATGTCATCGCATCGAATGCCAACCGAAATTTCTTGGAACTGGTAACTTTCTAAAAATTCTGCTTCAGATCCATGGAAGTATCAAGATAGGATTAAACTCACTCTCTTCCTGCCTTATTTAGATAGTTTTTCAATGCTTGCATTTATCCTTTTATTTTTTTAGCGAGTTTCTTTTTTCTGTTGGGTGTATTAAGTAGCAAGTTTTGCCATATTAGTGATAATAGTTTGGTCGATTTATTGGCTGTTGGATGTAGCAAATTTATCTTCTAGATATTTTGTAGTTCTGTTCCAGACTTCATTGGAGTTTCACCGCCTGACAACTGCTTGCTTTCATTTGACACTCCACTGAATTATGAGTTTTTTCTATTTAAGTGGTTCTTATTATTTCTATTGAAGGTTATTCTGCAAATCCATATTTGGAGCAGCAGATGAAGTTGAGTTGAAGTTTATGAACAGGTGCTTCCATAGATGTTGGACCTTTTTGTTTATTTTGTTGAAAATGTTTCACTTTCATAGTGTACCTTTTTGGGTCAGTCTGCCATTGGCTTTGCATGATATATACAACAAATGATTTTCATTCATGAATAGGAGAACACATGAGGATGTGCATCTGTTCAGTATGATCTTGAACCAAGAGATCAGAAAGCTGTCAACTCAGGTATCTCACTACTTTGTGCTTTTGGATAATCTTCATGCTTTGAGGATTACCAGAATAAGTTTTCCTGGGGAATGCAGCGGTATGGGATATATGAAGATGTCCTGAATCAGTGATGCGAACATCAATCTATTAAATAGCTTTTAATTTTGACAATTCTTTTGTTTCATTGTTGGCTATTCTGTCTCCTTTGCTCAACTGTGCTTGTCCCCAGGATATCTATAGTTTATTGATATTCTTGTCCAGAACAGTTTGCATTGTGGTAGTTTAAAATTGGAAAAACAAGTAGAACTTCATCTTGTTTTCTTGTCTAGAGTTTGACAAATCACTAATCGCCCGTGCTTAACTGCATTTTTAATGTGCTGGCTGTACTTTCTGCAATGGGGAATGGAAATTGTAAGCTTGAAGCAGATATGCTTTTGAGTAACATCTGAGAACTATTGTAATTATGGCTTATGCATGCCCTGCTAGGGTATTTTTGTGTGATGTTATCTGGATATATGAGTTGTGAGTTTTAAATGGACCAACTGGATTCTTATAAAATATTTACTTGATTTGTCAAAAGATCAACAGTACTACTTATAAGGTTTCTGACCTTGTGACCAAATATATTGTGTTTTTCAAGATCTGTATGAACATGAAGATCGCTGCTCATGAAAGTTAAGGAGAGAATCATTGCCGAATGCTCACACACATGATTAAGCACTACTAATCTCTGGCTATTTAATATGTTAAAGAAGTATGTCAAATGGTACACCTTTGGAAATTGTGAGTGATGCAATTAGTATTATCATATTTCATTCCCAATTTTGCTAATCAATTGGACATTGGTTATATGGTCTCTCGATGAATGCTTGTAAAAGAAAAATTTTCTATTTTCATTTGTAATATCTGGTTTGCTTTGTTTGCATTCTTCTCTTTTATAATCAAGTAACCTCTATAAATTACTTGGGTATTTTTCACAAAATTAGACTAGTGAAAATCAGACTCACAAATGACATTGCTACTATTTAACTTTTCCAGTACTTTATAACTTCTCCTAGATGTCCTAACATGAAAAAAAAAATATATATATATAAATAAATAATAATAATAATAATTCATCTGCTCATGATTTATGAATTTGCCTTTAATTCTTCTGTACCTAAACCTGCAGGTTATAAGAGTGAAATGGTCACTTCGTGCAAAGGAGGAAATTGTCTTTGAGCTTCTTCAGCACTTGAAAGGAAATCTAACACGGGGATTGCTAGAAGGAAAAAGAAAGAGTACAAGGAAAATGATTGAAGAGCAAGAAGCTGTTCGTGGTTGCTTATTTACAATTCAAGATGTCATGCAGAGCACTGTTCGTGCATGGTTACAGGTTTACATACTCTTAACTAGATATCCATTTTTTTAAAAAAATTTTCTCATTATCAATCTGATTGTATGCTGCTGTCAGCTAGGATGTTTCATCTATATATATTTATGTTTGTGAAAGTTCATTCAGGTCTTAATAATTGTGTGAGACTGTGAAATGGCACCTTTATCAGATACTATGTGCTTTATTTGATAAATGTGCTTTGTTTGGTATTGGTAAAAATTAACAATACTGGTATCCGTCCAAGCATATGCTCTAATACAAACAGAAGATGACTTGGATCAACTTGGCTTAAACCACCCTTGAATATCATAACCTTCCACCACATTGAAACCATAACTAAAACATGTGAACTATTAAAGACTGCATGTCCTGCTATTGTAAGTATGAATTGGCAGTTTATTTATCTTACATCACTTTTGGCTTTAGAAATATGTTACAAAAATTCACCATTTCATCATTGGTTGTTTTCGCATCCAAGGTCATTGCAGGAGTAGTATTCGAAACTGCAAATGGTTATTACCAGTTAGTCTTACCCTGAAGTTGTGCCGTTACAAGATTTTACTGTTTTATGTTCAGTCAGTCTTCTGTAATTTGAGGCAGATTTGGATGCGTAAATCCTCACTTTCATCACTACTTCTAATAGGACAAAAGCCTAACGGTTACACATAATTTAGGAATTTTTGGTGGTTGCGGCCTCGTCCTTTCCATTATATTACTGGTCTTCTTGGGATCAATGTGGATGGAATACCTGGAGCTGTAGTCCTCCGTATGCATTTGCTCTGTTCACTGGAATCGTGCCCTTGTTAGGAGTTGTGCTGATTGCAATTGGGCTGCCCTACCTCGGGCTGACAAAGCCTGTCGACGATGAACATGCTGAAGTGAGAAAATTTGAGCTTCAACAAATTGTTAGAATGTTTCAGCAAGAAGCAGTCTCCTGCACAGGTCCGAAAATCCATACATCGTTCCAACTTAGCCCCAACTGCTGCATGTTTACTTCCAGATGGTGCAAGTTATGTTGTCATCAGTTGAACACGGTCATGCAAGTAAGCTATGAAATCATATAGCTCTAAGTGCTTTGGTTTCTGATCTCTATATGAAATAAATGAAGGAAAATTAGTCATATGCACATAACACGTAATTTTGGTGTATACATTTGTCAACATTATGTATTTATTTATTTAATTTTATAAATTGCACATAAATGTAAATTAAACTTATCCCTGATCTAGGCATGAATGAAATTTGAATTTTAAACCTCTTTTATCACGTCAAGAATCTTACCAGTTGAACCAACTAATACCTGCATTTTGCCTGTAACATTCTATGACATGTAATTAAACCATGGGCTGAGATCTTTGGGACTGGTTTCTCTAAAGTCAATTGTTGCAAAATCGTTTAAAAGGTATTTTTATCAATATAAGTCATTTAATGTAGGGCAATTTTTGCAAAATATATAATATGTAGACACAGAAACCCACTTTTAAGGGGTAGGGAAAGGAGGATTTTTGCTACCATGTGAATAAGCATTGCCATAAACTGTATATATACATACAAGTATGAAGGACCACATGAACAAGCGTTGTCGTAAGTTGTTTGTATACATGCAAGTATGAAGGAAAACTGCATGTTGTTGTTGTCCTTGTTGTGCAAGATAAACAAGGGAGCTAAGTGAGGCTCTTGGCACAATATTTGTGCTGCTCAGCAGGCACTAGGTGTTATCGCTTACTCCACCATTCGGGCGCCTAAATGAGCTGTGGTAACTTGGTTTGCATTTTGCACTCCCACTTCTGTTTCCAACTGCAAGTGTTCCCGTTTTGGCTGATTTCTGAGGTTGGAAGTTTTTCATACACTTTTCTCTTATGTTATATCCATGGAAATCAATCATGCAATCATAACAGGAACAATCTGAGATTTGACCTCATAGAATTCCTACCTTATAAATATTTATTATTTATTCCCTCTGATTGTGCAGTATCTCCTGAAACAAAGGCAAGGCTCTGAGATAAGACAATCAAGGAGTATATGATATTATTTTGTTAAAGAATCTGATCTTGAGAGGGCTCTTAGATAATCTCCTAACGTATTTTGCCATTTGCTTCACGAGATTAGCAATCAATCCAATGAAGTTGGCCTGCCCGGGCATGTTTAAAGTGCCGGCATACAATAACGAGTCATATGTCAACTTTTCAACTAACTTGGAACACAAATATGGCTGTCAGTGTCAGATGAATCAACAAAGCCAAGCTTGCATTGATCATCTGCTATTGACTTAAGTTTAAAGACTTGGGCATTATTCTTTTTTCGGAGAAATCAAACGTCTTAAGCACGCCACCTAGATTGTCACTTTATTTCATTACACGCAAAAGATTCAATAATATGGGTGAACCTTTTCTCTCCAAAACTAGATTAATAGAAGAAGGAAGCAGTGAAACATCATCAATAAAGAGAGAATTCCCATCTGGCTATCTTGATCTTGGCCCTTCCCGACACCAATCTACTGCTCATCTTCTCACAGACGAAGTCATTATTCAAATCATCACAACACACCACACTCCATCTAATCCAAACCCCATTGCCAATTTGAACAAGAAGAGAAAACTCATTTGCCGCTCTCACTCAGCTCCTTCTGTCTTCACTCATGTTAAGGATACTTTCCTGGATTCTTTAGATCCGGGATTGCCTCCGAAATTGACTCCTTTGATCGTTCTGCAGGCATTCATTGGTTTGGTTTTGTATATAATTGCTGGTATTGTGATTTATATGACTAGTGGAAACTTCAAGGAACTACTACATTCAAGCCTAGCCTGTAGATGCTTTGTACTTCATTATAGGTACTCCATGTACAATTGGCTATGGTGATATTGCTCCAGACACATCATTTACAAAGCTTTTAACTTGTGTTTTTATATTGGTTGGATTTGGTTTCATGTATATTCTGGTAGATGGGTTGGTCACATAAATTTGTGATAGGCAAGAAGCAGTTTTGTTAAGCACTGTGGATGAGAATCAGTAAAGCAAAAGGGTAAGAACTTTTGTGATAGACAAAGAGAAAGGAAGAATGAGAACAAGAATCAAAGTTTGCTTGACTTTGGGGATTGTGATTAGTTTTATTGCTATTGTGACAATTGCTGTGCATTTTATTGAGCATTTGAGTTGGGTGGATAGTTTTTATCTCTTTGTCACTTCTGTAACAACTTTTGGGTACGGGGACTATGCTTTTACTTCTATTACAAGGAGGTGTTTTGCAGTTGTTTGGTTGCTGCTAAGTTCATTGGCTATTGCCAGAGCTTTTCCGTATTTAACTGAGCTAAGGATCGACAAGAAAAGTTGAAGAATTGCAAAATGGGTTCTTCAGAAAAAGATGACTCTGGGGGGTTTAGTAGCTGCAAACCTTGATAATGATGATTCCATAAGGTATTCTCATTATTTTCTGTAGATTCATAGTTATATCTATTAAGATTAATCAGAATCTTAAAAACATAATAAACATAATAAAAATCTTAAAAATATCTCAGCAAGTCTTTCTTATCTCTATTTCCCTACAACACACCTGGTTTCAATTGATATTTTGTCTTTTATTCTCTAATCACTGTCTAATCTGAATTCGAATTAGAGGATTACAATAGAATACCTAACAAATGCAGATACTTACCAATATAGCTCCAAATGATATTCCTATACAAGATGGGAATTAGTTAAGCTACATTAGAAGGAAAATATATTGACAACATTTTATAGACAGCAGAATGCAACAACCTAGCAGAAAGTCACATAACATCAATAGATTGAGAAAATTGGATATCAAAAGTTAGGACTTGTATTAGGGGATCGAGAGAAAGTAAACAGTTTGTATCATACTAATGGATTAACAATCAAGTGCCTTCACAGAATGTTTACTGAGAAGTTCAGGGGATGTCCATATACCATTATAACATCAAAGGCAAAGACTGGATAGAAAGTATAGCGGTATCTAGTGAAAAGAAAATAGTTCTGAGTACAATTTCAATGGACATGTCTATTGCTTGTCATTCCCGGTGGTATGGAAAAATGATATCTCATCATTTGTAGGATTATATGAAACGTTGATCGGGATCTTGTGATAGGTCTCAATCTAATGCAAACAGAGTAAAAATAAAAATGAAAAAAATAAACGAACTGAAATTAATTGTGTTCTGCTTAGGGTGAGAATAAACTACAGTATAATAACAAATAAATTTCTCTCCACCCTTTAATTTTACACGTCTACCTTTATTTATAGTTGTCTTAGAAACTGAAAAATATGAAATTGAAGCAACTATCTTTAGAAAAGACCCAACGAACTGAAAGTGAAAGATCCCTTAACAAACTCTATTTTCCCACTTACTCCACTTACCCAATTAACTGTCACCACGTGCAAACATGTAGCAACTAATTGCTACAATAACGATAATTTGACCTTCATTTCCAATGTGATCTATCATCCCTTCTCCCTTCAATATTAACCTTGCCCTCAAGGTTAATAGTAGGAAACTTGGTTTTCAGCTTATTATAGTCTTCCTATGTTGCATCAAAATCGGGCAAAGACCTCCAAAGAACTAGAATCTCTTCCACCAACTTGCCATCACGTTTGATCTAATGAAATTCCTTAATTGCAGCTAGTTTTAAATTAGGTTATCTATCCTCTATCATTGGTAGAATCTCCGTAAGGACCTTACTAGTGCTACCCAATTGCTTTTTTAAGAATGAAACATGAAAAACGAGATGAACCTTAGCTGAAAATGGTATGTTTAACCGATCAACTATGTGCTCAATACATTCAACAATTTTATAAGGTCCAAAATATTTTTGGGAATGGTTTTAGTGAGCTTGATAAAAAATTGATTGCTAGCAATAAGGTGGTAACTTGAAAAAGACCTACTCACCAATTTCATAAGTGACATCTTGCCTCTTTTTATCAGCCTATTGCTTCATACGATTTTGTATTTTTTCTAGATTATTTAAACTCTTTAAGCAAATAATTTTATTATTCTAAAGAACAATCCACTTTATTAACGGCTGAAGTGCCTTTCATATAACGCACAGTGTTGGGTGAGAGACGTTTGTAAAGAGTTTGAAAGGGAGTTATTTTGACAACCGCATGGAATGTGGTGTTATACTAAAACTTAGCCTAAGCTAAATTGGAATCTCATAAATGAGGATATTAGCTGTAACGACACTATAAATAATGTTCTACGCAACGATTTACCACCTTCATCTGGCCGCCAAATTGAAGATAGCAAGCTGAACTGATATTAAGTTTTGTTCCTTACAAGCTAAAAAATTCTCACCAAAAATTGCTTAAGAAAATTGGATTTTGATTGCTTACCATAGTTCTTGGCATAGCATGCAATTGAGCCACACTTTTTATGAACACTTTAGCTATCTTTTTTGCAATGTAAGGATGTGCTAAAGATAAGAAAGGAGCATACTTTGTGAAACGATCAACTACCACCAATATAACACTTTTTCCTTATGATGTTAGAAGGCCTTCCATAAAATCCATAAATATGTCTTCCCATACTTGTGATGGTATAAGAAGAGGTTGAGAAGTCCCGATGGAGTTTGAGTCTCGTACTTTTTTAATTGACAAATTTCGCATTCCTTTACATAGCGCTCCACCTCTTTCTTCATTGATTTCTAATAAAAAAATTGTGACAATAGGTTCTTAATGCTCCTAAATGCCATCCAAGTTAAGAGTTATGAAACTTATCTATTAGTTTTCCGTTTAATTTTGATGTTTGAGAAATAAAAACTTAACCTTTGTAATATATAACTCCTCTTTTTAGTTGATAATTTTACATATTAAGCTTATTATTTTGTACATCAACTGCCTTTACTAATAAATATAGCTTTTGTGTGTTAGCGACTCAAATTTCTTCCTATAAACCAAATAATGGTTGAATGATGAAATTGAGTTCTAGAACTTGGATTTGATGTGAAAGTCCATCGGTTGTAAAATTCTCTCATCCAAGACAGTATAACATCTTATAATCATAGCTTATGAGTTTCATAATCCATTTTTGTTGCTCTAGTGTACTAACACGTTGGTTTAAAAAATGTTTAAAACTTCTTTGATTAGTTTGGATATAAAAATGATGGCCTAATAAATATGGTCTTCAACTTATTATAGCTTCTAAAATGGCCTAATAAATATGGTCTTCAACTTTTTATAACTTCTAAAATGGCTAACATTTCTTTAGCATGGTCGACCACCCTTTTTTTTCTTAAACTTAAGGCCTTCTCATGTAAGCAATAAGATGACCCTTTTGTGACAATACCGCCCCAACGCCCTGATCTGAAGCATCAGTCTCCCCCACAAATAATTTTAAAAAATCTAGGATAGCTAATACCAGAGAATTTGTCATAGCCGCTTTTAACTTTAAAAAAGTTTTCTCGAATTGCAACGACCATAAGAACTTCCCTTTACAGAGCAACATGATTAATGGAGTAGCGATTATTCCGTAATTCTGCACATATTTACAATAATAACTGGTGAGACCAAGGAATCCCTGTAACTCCATGATAGTTGTGGGTGCTGACCATGATTGCATTACTTGAATTTTTGTATTATCAACATATACCCCATTTGAAGACACAATATGGCCAAGATATTTTACAGTATGTTGCCCAAAAGAACATTTTATAGTTTTAGATGAAATTGATGATTTGCAAGAATCTCTAAGGTTCTATCTAAATAGGTTAAATGTTGTTCTCAAGTAGGACTATTTATTGAAATATCATAAAAAAATACCAAAATAAATAGGCGTAAATACCTTCAAAATATGTTGTTTATAGCTGTTTGAAATGGTAATGGTGCATTACACAATCCAAAAGGTATTACGAGATATTAGAAATGGCCATTATGAGTTCGAAAAGTTATTTTGCGAACATCATCCAGATGAATGCGAATTTGATGGTACCCAGCTTGAAGATCTAGTTTGCTAAAAAATTTAGCGCCGTTAAGCTTATCCAATATATCATCCACCGTAGGAATTAAAAATCAATCCTTAATTGTCACCTCATTAAAGGCACGATAATCGATACAAAACCTCCATGTCCTATTTTTTTTTTAACAAAGAATACTAAAGAAGAGAAAGAACTTTGGCTTTCTTAAATAATCCTTGAGGATAACATATCTATAACTTACTTCTCTATTTCATTTTTTTAATAATAAGCATAACAGTAAGAACGTACATTAACAAGTGGAACCCCTTCTCTGAGGATAATCCTATACATAAATTCACGTTTTGGGGACAAACTCTTTGATTCTTCAAATAAAATAGTGTAGTTGTCAAGTATTGATCTTAGTTTTAGTTGCAACTCTTTTTGCCAAGTGAAAAGTTAATGAGTTTGTTCCTTGACACTTATAGCGAAAAGTTCACTTGCCACATTGATTTCCTTAACAAAGTCACAAGAATCTCGAGCATATGAAGATGACACATGCTGCCCAAAAAGGATACATTCTTACTTATACCATGCAAATTTCATTATAAGAAGCTTCCAGTCACAAAGAACTAGTCTGAGCATTTCTAGTTATTGAACTCCTAATACAACATTGAGACCCTTTAGTGGAATTAAAAAAAAAATATGGCCATAAATCTCTTCCCTGGTAACTTAAACAGAATTTAGTTGAACTTCTCCTTGCAGTATAAGGTGTTACCTTTGGCTACTCAAACTTCAAATTTTTTAGTAGACTCTACGGATATTTGTAACAAATGAACAACATGACAACTTATAAAATTGTGAGTAACGTTGATGTCGATTAATACCATTAATGAATAACCTTAGACAAAGGCGGTCACTCTCATCATTTTTGAGCCCATTCATCCCATGAAAGTATGCAAGGAAATGACTAGTTGTGTCTCTTATTGGGGTTGTGTTTCGTACACCTTATGGGTAGTTTCATTATCTTTCTTTTGCAAGTTAACTTCAATGAGAAACATTTGTGAGGTCTTATAGCGGTAACCAACTATAAATTTTTCATTACATTTGAAATATAATCCATATTCTTGACGTTGCTGCATTTCCTCCCATGTGATTCATGGAATTGGTGTTGATGCTGGTACTGAAAGTCTCAAATTTGTACTTTGCTTGGTAGTGTTAAATTGTCAACTTGATATTTATTTGCATGAGTTCTTTTTTTTATTCAAGTACTCCTCTCGCATCCTGGCGATAATAATTGCTTTCCTCATAGTTCAAGGTTGGTGCATACAAACTTCATATGCCATTTCTTCCTTGAGTCCTCTAATAAAGGTCCCTATCAAAGCATCATGTGGCCATCCCCGAACTCCATTAGTCAATTTTTCAAATTCTTGTTGGTATTCCCTTACAGAATTCCTTTGTTGCAAACAAGACAACCTTTCATCAAAATTAGCTTACTCATTAGATCCAAAGTGGGCTAAGAGCTCTCTTTTGAACACTCTCCAAATAATTAACCATCTTTCGTCTTGATAGAGTCATTGAAGCTATTACCACCAATGATTTGCTTCGTTATCCAGGTGATAAGATGCTATAGCAACTCGTTGGTGCTCAAAAATTTCTTGAGTGTCAAAATATTGCTCTGCTCAATCTAACCATACCATAAGATCATCACCAATAAAGTGTGAAAAATCCATCTTTCTTGGTCAATATATAGGTGCATTAGCCAATATTCATTCTTCTCTTCATGGTGAAAGTGAGCTTTCCAGTAGGTGAGTTTAAAGGTTGTTGATAACTGTCAAGATTTTGTTAAAGCCCGTACTCACTCGATTCTCTAATTCTTGAAACTTTGTTTAAATAGTTGCGATTTCTATTTTCAAGTGCTCGATACTTTCTTTGTTAGTCATACTGATTTGTGGTTTAATCAAGTTTTGATTCCAAACTAATAGATCCCAATCTACAACAAACAGAGTAAAAATGAAAATGAAAAATAAACGAATTCAAATTAATTGTGTTTTGCTTAGAGCGATAACAAACTACAGTATAATAACAAATAAATTTCTCTTCACCCTTTAACTTCACACGTCTACTCTTATTTATAATTGTCCTAGAAATTGAAACAACTATCTTTAAAAAAGACCCACAAATTGAAAGTGAAAGATCGCTTAACAAACTCTACTTGCCTACTTACTCCACTTACTCAACTAATTGTCACCACATGCAAACATGTAGCAGCTAATTACTACAATAACGGTAATTTGGCCTTCGTTTGTGACATGGTCTATCATCTTGATACAACAATCATGAGTAATGAAATGACTTTTCATGTTCAAGAGGCTCCATAAAACTTGTAAATGATCCACAAAGCATAACATACATTTGAAAGAACATGTGCAAGATGCAAGCCTAACATATGTTTGAAAGAACAGGTGCAACATGCAAGCCTAACATATGTTGCCATTAGGATATTTGTGTTGCAGTTTTTCTGGATGAGTTCTTCTTATGATATCATTTCTTACAGTGATTCACCTTTTTCTATTATTTTTCTGGCTTCATCAACTTTCTATATTTGCTAAGTTTTTCTGTAAATATAAATACATTACCATCTAGTTGATTTCTTTCATCCTTGCAGTAAATCAGAATTTGTCACATACAAGCTCAAGGAGATGGGAATGATTGCAGAGAAAGACATCCTATAGATCTGCAAACAATTTGATTTGATAGACAACAGCAAATGTGGCAAAATTACAGTCGCCAACCTTATGGACAGTGACTGACTGGAACAATGTTCCCTATTTAGAACAAGAAAATTGGTGAATGTTCTCTGATCTAGCATTAGCAATGGCTTCAATGTGAAACCTCACCAAATATACAGAAGCACAAATCAAGGAAACACTTGATGATCATTTTTTTTTTGTATTGCATACATCTCCTAAAGAACATATATCACATATCTAATAATCTCCAAATTTTTATAGAGAATCATCTATAAGACTAACTGTATTTTTGTCAGATCAACTTCAAGTAACTTTTCCAATCTTTAATCCTTTGGTTTCATCAAAATATACCTTTTTATACATGATAGAAGGGGTGTTTTATAAGCTTGGACTTCTCAAAACAAAACAGAAGAAACAGCAGAACTTGCAGTATGTATTTTGAACTTTCAAATAGAAACTATCCTGAACTTCTCAAATGCCACAGAAACATAGCTGACGACTACACTCACCAATGGATTTCTTCATTTCAACTGAAAAATGAGATGTACAACAATCATGCAGACAGGTTATTCCGTTAAATTTGAGCTGCCAAGAATTTTGTGTTGAGGCCAAGCAGCTCATTCCAAAGCTTTTGCATTAACAATGCCCTTAAAATTTTCTGACAAACACAAAGATGGATATCAAGTGAAAGAAACTGCATATGAAAATGACAAAAGAAAAAAATAAAATAAAATAAACAATTTTGAACACTAAAAAGACTTATTGAATGTTGCTGGCACAACCTAAGGTAATCTTTTTGGCTTGTCCCAAGTCTAAAATCCGATAAAATCCTCTGCCAAATTGACTTCTAATCATGCACCTGGTTAGCTACTGCATACAAAATGGGTGAATCTACTTAGTAGATTTTGCCACATAACAATTGTTTTTACATTGTTGCAAACTTTAGCTAAGGCTATATAGCAAAAACTACAGCTTTGAACGTTTCACCATTCTCAAAGGCTGAGTACAACAAAATGCAGAATTTACTAACTTTTCCGGGCAGTTAGAAGCCCAATAAGATGGCTATTTAAGGGTGCAAAGGAATCTGACCAAGAGAATAAGGCCACATGACCTTAATTCTCATTTAAGCTAGTCATGTTAAGGATGCTTCGGGAAATCATTGTACAATTTGCTTGATAGGTTACCCCTTTGTTACTCTTTAATAGAAGGGAAACAATTACAACTAGAACTTGGGTCAGCTGCTCATGCAACACTGCCTAGTAAATGAATGATCTTACGAACCTTCTAAAAATGCAAAGAATGCACTTATCCAGCCGGTGAAACAGAAAAAAAAATGGTACTTGGAAATCAGCACTATATGTCACCATTAAACTAATAAGGGCAATCACAACAGAAACCTTACCAAAAGAAAAAATGGCAGAAGTCTGTCTTACTATATTGAATATGAAATAACTTTCTTTTTATATTTTGTTATAAAATGATTCTTGCTGAAACTCGGTCACTGTTTGGGGGCAGAATTATCAGTTTTTGTATTGGATTAAAGAAGCGATGCTACTAGTTCATTGAAAGAGCTAGTCCTTGCCAGGAGTGGAATACCTATGTTAAAACACAGCTTTAACTGATCTCCACCATTGTCTGCATGAAACTTGCGATTCTGTGAACACAAGGACAAACAGTATTATTTCCCTAAGTTATGGTATTAATTGCTCCACAGTATTAAAAAAGATAAAAAAGCACTTACCTCCCTCTAAGGCCACGAACAGTCTCAAAAAGTTCCATTGCTTGCTTCACCTTTATATATTTTGGCTTCTTGTTATTGAGTATTAGAGTTGAGACATTTAAAACTGTGACAAGTTCTGCTTCAATATTGTAAAGCTGTTGATCTAGATGTTCCAAGAAGCCATAAAAAGAGGATATTCCCCTCAAACTAGTGCCTGTGTTATCTTCAGCATTAATGTTCACACCAACAGATACCTGACAATTGTCCATCTCCTGATCAACAAGTGAACTTGATTGACAATCGGCTGAAGACTTGCAAAACTTGGTTGTCAGCAACACTAGGTTTTGAGCCTTTAGGATCGAAATCTTTATTTTCAAGTTTTTCTTCTTCAACTTTCTGCTTTGGCAGTACAATTTGAACTAGTCTGGAAGGATCTTCTGTGACATCTTCAAGATCCAAAGCAACATTTCCTATGAGTTTCTTTTACAGATATTGCCTGAAACCAAAATAGATTTCTGCACATGAGATCAAGTAGAATATTATGTTCTTAAATGAGACCGCCAGAATAAAAATAGATTGACAAAAAAAAAAAAAAAAAAGAACAGTTTGCAGGAAGAGTACATTCATAGTGGCCAAAACTAACCTTAACAGCAGCAGATCCTTGTCAACGTCATTTTTTATTTTTATTTTTTGATAAGAATCCTAGTCTAAATCTATAATTACTACTACAGTGGTCATATCTGGTCATAAAAATAGTAGATTTATATGTAGATGATTGCTGTTTAACAATGGAAGAGCAAACTGGATATCACAAGAATGGATATAAAGAAGTCTAACAAATGCATAAATGCTCAAATGAAAAACCTGCAATCAACTGCATTTTGCTTTTACAAAAACTGGATCTTTGTGTTGCAATGTCATGCTGAATATTAATACTATAGTAACACAAGAGGATGGATCATGAAGAAGACCACAATGGAGTGATGCATAATGCTCTTGAAAATCTAAAATTACTCATACCCAATGTACAGAAAGAAATAGGTAATGCTGGGGCAACAGGACTGACTTCAATGATGATTAACATTCTTAGACATAACACTCTAGACATGTCTATTATGAAAGATCAACCAAGAATCAAAAAGCAGTTTAATACAAAGGAATGAACAGTATAAATGACCTGGCATTCTCAAACAATCACAAATGGTACAAAATAACATAAAACAACTGAAACATTGAGGCACTTGGATGCCACGAAACAAGCATCAAGTATTACAAAATTCCAACACACAGCAGAATCCAGGTTCTGAATCTGCTGATTATGTTTGTTGTTTTACATACCATCAGCTTCAATCAACACAAGTTTTTTGTTGAGAAAAAACAATACAAAAGCTGCAATGGCACTTGGACACCAAAGCCAGAACAAATGAAAACAAGAAACTATTTTCAGTAGTTTTTCCACAAATGATGGCATGGGGGCATAGATTACCAAACATGAGCATAATTATCAAAATTTTGAGACAACCACATCATCTATGTTAGGAACAACAGTCAGATGCTATCAATAAATCAACTAAAACATCCACAAAAACAGTTGTTTCCTACCCTTTCTTAATCTTGTGTGGCTGCTTCAAGACATCAACCAATCTTGTAACATCAGCAAAATTTGTCATCCTTTTGCTGCAGATGTTTAATGCCGATCACACAATTCATTCACAATTCAGAGATTTCTTTTGCCAAAACGAGCTTATTGCTGTATCAACTTATATTTTTCTCAATGACATATACATTGTTGTGACTGTCTTCATAGTTAAGTTTCAATAACATTGATCACAAAAGAGAACTTGAGATCCAAATTGAAGAAAGCACAAGCTTCTATCTTAAAAACTTTTTAGATAAGTCGCTAAAGATGATATTAAAATCAATATTAATATATCATGATTCTAATAGTACAGCTGAAAAGGACATGTTTGCCAAAATAAGTTTCTCAAAGCTTCTCCCAATTTTTCAGTCAGCACATGATTGTCAGTTGACAAGACTAACATCAAGCAATTCAATCCGATTCTTTGACTTATCCATAACTTGCATGACCTTCTTCTTCTGAAATGGTAGTTCCCTTGCATCATTTTCCTTCCCCTTGGGGACATTGACAGCTGCCTGTCTTTTTAGCTTCTCTGCAGCCTTCGACAACCGCAAATTCTCAGTCTTGTACTGCTCGCATAACAAATAATAATGCATTGCATCCAAACAAACTTCTGAGATATTTTACTACCCTATTCAACACATTCCATCATAACAACAAACAAAAACGTCAAGTGTGAATAAAAAACATGATCTTTCAATAACCAGAAACATGAAACCCTGAAAGAACACATGCCCATTGCATAATTAAGCTTGAACACCTCGTATCTACCAATCATCCAGAACTTGGATAATTAATTCATAAAAATTCCAAAACACTGAACCCAATAAATAGAAATTCTAAATAAAATTGACAAATAAATACGAAGTCCTGAAATGGGTATTATGGTGGGGCTACCTTTGGCACGAGTGGTCTCAGCTTCGGTGTGAAGTTGGTCGAGCTGGGCACGCTGCTGCTCTTTGTTGATGTTGGAAGAGAAGCACTTTAGCTTTAGCACAAAAGGCCTGCAAGCTGCCACCACGGAACCGCTGTTCAATATCATCTCTATGTTACTGTTGAGCTTTATTGGAACCACTAAAAATTTCAAAACGCATGTCAAAATCCAAAATTTTCGGTTTAAAGTAAAAAAGAAAGACCCTTGTTGGTAAGCGAACAATCTTGGAAATGACATAAAACTGAATTAGCTTACCAATCTATAACCATAATTGATGCCATCAGGAAAAATTAAAAAAAAAAAAAATTTTGCAAGAGTTTATTAAAAATATTTATCTATTTTAACCATCCATATCTTCATAATTTATTCTCTTTTGTCTCTATTTTTTTTTTTTACTCAATAATCTTAAAATTATTTATTATCATGACGGAGATAATTTAAAAAATAAAAATTACAAATATCAACATCTAATATTTGTAAAAAATTAAAAATTTCACCGTCGTTGTGTTTAAAAATAATAAAAAAAAATCCTCTTCTTGTATTTGAAATCTTATTAAATTTTATTAGTTGATAAACTTTTATTTCTTTTAATTGCTTTTAAGTTTAATAAAATGCAACCCAAATGCATTCATAAAACATAAATTTTTTATATTCAATATTGATCTTTGAAGTTATAAGATAAGAAAGAATTAAATACAGAAAAAAATTTTGAATTCTTTTATTATATACTTTTCATGAAAATATAAAGTAAAAATCTTTTAAAATTTAGCACTTTGATCTCGCATGTCCAGCAGCACCAAAATTATGATGATAAATAGGATCAAAAATAGACTTGTTAAACAAGTTTTTACTTGTTTATGCATATTACTCTCTATAAACCTAAGTTATTTATATTTATATTTATGACTCTTTCTCTTACTATATATATATATATATATAAAAATCGAATTTCTAGTTCTTTAATCAAGTCTTTCTTTTTCTATAGCAACCAACCTCCATGTTCATAGTTGCAAGTCATAGATAAGCCTCTATAGCTTACCTACTTGTACAAATTTTTTAATGTATGCGCTTCACATATTCACCTTAATATATGTATTTTCTTCAACTTAATACCTTCACAATTTCAACACTATAGCTGATTAAGCTCTGTTGCCTTCACATTAGAGATCATTCTCATCATATTCATTGTAATTTTACCCATTCATCCTAACTAATCTCACCAATATTCTTATTTTTATAATTATTTAGAGTATTGTGAAGGACTATTTGACAGAATTTGAGGCAGTCTTTTCGGTTCATTAACTTGAATTTCTGGCTATTAAATCACTTTAAAATGCATTTAATTTAAAATTAATGCATATGCAAAGGCTTTATAAATAGGAAATCAAGGGATCAAAAAGCCTAATTATAATAGTGGACTAATAAGATAATAATTAGCAACTCCAGAAAGTAACTTAAAGATCAAATGGCCAGTTAAAAATTTCATTTACATATAAAAGATCATCATTGTTTTCATCTCATCTACATATTGCAATTATATCAAATAGCCTCCATATATTAATACTGTAAACTCTCAGTACGAAGATTTATCTATATATATATATATATATATATATCAACTCCATCGATCGCATATCTCATTGAAGCCTTATATTCACATGCATGTTGGCAGCATCAAGCAGCAGATTTCCTCTCCTTCAAGGGAAAGACCATGATTCACTCTTTTGAAAAAAATTAAGGATCGAACAGATTTCTCTCGTTCATGGAGCTAGAACTTCCCCCCATATATATGTCAGCAATATGAATTCAATGCTCTATATGGTATTAATTTGCAGAGAGCAAGGTGATTTCATGGCTGCTGTTTGTGGAAAAATGGGGGAACTAAATCTTGCAATAACCCATAATCAGGAACCTGGCTAAGTTGCTGCTGTGGTGCTGCAATATTTTGATAGTACATTGAGCTTGGAACACCTTCGTTATTATTTGTCGATGGAAGCAAGTGACTGAGGAGTTCCTGCGGAAAGCTAGGCCCCATCGACGCAGATGCCAGTAGGGAAGGTGACAGCATGCCGGCAGCGTTGCCTCGAAGTGTTGCCGGACAGTGATGGTTGTGCTGTCCTTCATATGTCGTGATCACGATTGTTGGATCTTGGTATGATCTTTCAACACGTTTCTTGACGGTGCACTTTTGGGTAGTGCATCTGTAGTAACTTCTGCAATACCAAGTTTCCAACAAATCAATAAAGCTGTCTCCTTTACATTTTGTTTCCGTAAGTGGGTTAATGTCAGTTTTTCCATATCATAATAAAATCTCTTTCACTAGAATTTGAATTGAAGGGAAATGTGAACATCATATATCAAACAATTATAACTGATACTTTAATTAACAACAGTATGTACCCAAAGTTAGTGACATTAATTGTGCGTTGAAGGAAGGGTTTTGTGTAAGCAGTAATGTGAATGCAACCAAAGTAGGTGGATCTGATCTTCAGTTAATAAAGCAGGATTTCACTAGTATGATCGGTTTCTAAAACCACAATATAATCGCATAAACTCATGAACTAAATCATAAAATCATTAAATAATACCAGTATCATATCTTAAATCTACCATGTTTGATAAGTAAAGAAAATTTTGGTGAATTAATATCCGGAAATCAGGAATTTCAGATTCACTATTGTGGTATAAGTAAGAGTGCAGGGAATTGAAAAGAAAAGCAACCTTGGATAAGGGCTATTCTTGACTGCCTTCTGTCCATACTTTCTCCATCTGTATCCATCCTCCAGATGATCGATCTCGCTCTTAGTCAGGAAGGCAAATCGCCGCTCCTTTTGCTTCTTCTCCTTTTTGGACTTGTTCCTGATCATATATTAATAACAAAATTAGTGCACAAGTGAGTGAAACATAAATGTAATTTTCTTGATAATAATCCATGTTTGTGCATATCATGACAATCAGATATGTATTAGGGTTTCTTAGCCTCCTCCTTTTTCTTTCTCATTTATGATTTAGAAATTTTTAGAATTAGAATATTCATGCTGAGAAGACAGATCGGGTCAGATTCATTTCATTGAGAGGTAAAGAAAGTCTAGTTAAAATATTACTAAGCTGCAAGAAAAAATTTCTCAAAAGAACGATAGTCATAGAAAGACTTTCAAATTAAGTCTAGCACCCGTAAAATTGAAAATGATATGCAAACCCTATTAAGCCTAACTTCCAGAGAACAAAAACCAAAGGAAACCTACACTTTCTTTGGCTTCTCATCTCCATCTTCCTGCCCTTTTAGCTGCTTATCTTTCTTGTTATTCCCTGAATCTTCATCACCCGCCGCTTCATTAGACGAAGATGATACGGAAGAATTTGGCGTAGATGGATTATTATTTTCACTGATCGTCATCCCAGCTGAATCTCCAACAACGGTAGTAGTCTTCTTAGAGCTTTCTTCCATGGCCAGAGTAATTACTTCAGATGATGAACAAGACATGTCGAAAGCTCTCGAAAGAGAGCTATAATCCATGGAGCCATGCAAGCAGTCAGTGAAGCTCATGTATGGGCTGGGCTCAAAGGCTTGTAGGTTTTCTGAGGGTGTTGGTGGATTATACATGGAGGGATTATTGTCTTGAAAGAAGTTGAAACCCGAGCGGTTAAAGCCTTGGGGATTGCAGTCGAAAGGATCATCATAATGGTATGAATTTTTCCTCTTGTGATTGGACATAGATGAAAGGGTGAAGATCGAGAAGAAGAAGAAGAAGATAAGAGTGAGAGAGCACAAAGAGAAGGTAAGAGCTAGCTAGCTAGCTTTGGCTAAACACAGATCACTTAAAACCCTTAGCTTTTTATTCTTCTTTGAAAGTGAGCTTGGAGTTCAAACTTTTGTCCTATTTTTAATTTGAGAGAGAAAGAAAGAGATAGAGATTGAAAGATTGATAAGTGTTTGGCTGGTAGGTTTGGCTATTCTCCATTATTCCAACTCAACTCTCTCTTATTTAATTAATTTTCTTAAACAGATTGCCATAAGCTTTCCAACCATAATTAAAAAGTATTAAAATATCAATTTTCCAGTTCAAAATTTTCTATTAAAATACCCAAAAGAATTCAAAAATAAACTTTTTCTAGTTCAAAATTTTCTATTAAAATTAGTGATAAAACAAACAAAAATAAAAGAAAAAAAGAAGAAAGAAAGAAGGGGTAGCTTAACCAAGAGAGGGATTGCAAATTGGCAATTGCAGGCAAGTCATGATCAACGTTATTAATAAGCACAGGTAAAGGTGGTCAATGTTTACAACTTTACGGTTTGTTTATTTGCTAAGCATTTTCTTACACGTGTCTCATAAGTGGGCACCGGCATTTGACCGTAACCGGCACGTGGGAGACATTTCTGTTTGCTTGCTTTTTCCCACAACTTGTGTTGTGGGTCGTGTGTTTATGTGCTGCTGATTGGACTTTCACGTCATCCAAACTCCGTTACCTTCCGAATTTTGTGGCACTCTTTTTGTTTCGCACAAGAACCCAAACCTTGAGTCAAACTTTGAGCCTTCGAAACAGCTAATTCTACTGCTGACCCATCTTGTTTTCTTCTCCTCTTTTGGTTGAATAAGCATGCATGTTTCCTGTGGGTTCTGTCCGTTTCATTCTTTTTGTGAAACTTAATCTTAGTTAATTTTCAAGATCAAAATGTGGTCATAATTAATAGAAATAGCTTAACAGACACTAACAACTTGCTGTAATCGGATGAATTATTTGGAATTCCACCTAACAAATCCGTTAATCACAGTTAGATGATTATTGATCATGCCTTGAACTTGAAATATCGGTTGACTAAACTATGTGCTTCTTTCGGGAAAAATGATAAGGCCAGACAAGTGAACGATGGAAGGTGATGATCACTGTGATACTTCAATTATTGGTTGAGGAAGATCTGGTCAAATGATAACATATAAACTAATTCAACGCAGGTTTTCAACTGTTTATTAATTAAACAGCCAAGAATAAACACTTTGAATCTAAATTTCTGATGCGCTGTCCTTTGAATGAGATTGTCAGATTGCAGTGTACTGCAATCTTTCTCTATTAGGTATGTTAGAATTTTGCATGATTTGCAGGCTATCAAGCACAAGCTTTTGCTGTATGACTTTTATTTTCATTTGTTTGCAACAAGCTATTCGTATCCTTAAATGGGAATGGCAAGTTGTCTTTTTTTAGCCTATTTTCTTTTTCATGATTCATAAGTCTGCCTTTGTTTAGGAAAAGTAGAAGAATCAAGGTCAAGAACAATGGGCTAAAAGTGGCAAGTTGTTTTCAAGTCGATGCGATGTACACACCCTAGCCTGGTTTGAAACCAAGGGGATAGCACCATAGGTTTTTGCAAAGCAATTTCACATGCCTTGCGACTGTGCAACAATGAAATGGTCAACTACAACGATGCCAATAATATTGATTTGATATATGCAGAATGGGCACAATGCATGACTTATGGTGTTCAACGATCCAATCGTGAAGGAAAGACTGCATGAAGATTTCTTTTTGTCACATGATATCTGAACCAATGTGCATATATCACTCTGTTGGATATTCTTAAGTTCATGCCGACCGTTTAGATCGATCATTATTTCAATCTCTCAGATTATTCAATGTATATTTGCACGCATAACTTGTTAATTAACCTTTTCATTATGCTTAACTATTTAGTAGAAAACACTTAAAGACTTGGTCAAATTTGAACTTGTGGAAGTTTTGGATTCTGGGTCAGGATTTTGTTAACTGCGATATCTGCTCTGAGTGTCAATTTGCTAGGCTTTTGGGTAATTTGGAGTGAGCTGAGATGTTTTAGGTCAAGGAACAATAATTCCCAATTGGAATGTGGTGGTTACAAGGTAATGAGTGAGAATATTGTCGTCCAATCTGATATATACACAATATGGAAGGAATAATTAAGGATGCCGCTTCCAACTTTTGATAGGAGAACAACCGAATCACAAATATATTTAAAAAGCAAAAATAAACGAGCAATCAAAGAGCTTGAGATTGTTGACCTGTTTGTCCCATCGGCCTCTATCATTGAATAAAATATGATAATTAACCATTATAGCATTGTTGTTGTCAGTGGAGATGAGAGCTGGTTATTTGTTAGGTAAGGGCAGTAGCACTAGTTAACCCTAATGAATTATAATAAAATAAATACAACTTATAGAGAGATATAGGATAACGAAATTTAATTTAAACAAAATACTGCTCTGACCAGGCTCCTCATCTTTTCTCTATTATAAAACTTAGCAGTTGGATGTCCATTAACGAAATGATATTAGCCTAATAGTTATTAATTAATGAATTTATAATTCTTAAATTGCACGAAATAACTCTGTTTAATTTTGAATTAAGAAAAAATCCAAACACAGTGAAGCATCGATGACAAATGTGAAAACTTCTGTCGTGTTTCTTGTAGCAGAATAGTTGTATTCAAACATGACAAGCTGGAGGTAGCTTCCATATGGGACTGCATGCAGGAACATAACCAACATGTGCAAACATGTGGTTCATGTCTCCAGCTCTCATTTGAATGTGAAGTATTAATGTAAGAAAATTTGAAAAGATTAAGTAATAATTATCACTAATTATTCCTTTTAAAGTGTGAATATGTACATAAAATTTTGATCAAGTGATGTCTATCATTTGTTTTTAAATGTTAGGCAAATGACCCTTTCTAGCCGGTCTCGTCAATTATCATAATCATTGTTAACACTCCTCTACCTAATCCAAGGAAAAAAAATGTTTAGTCATGTTCCTATTTATGTGTAGTCTTGTTTTTTTTTTTAAAAAAAAAAATACATTTAAACAATAAATATTAAAAACACTTATTTAAATTGGGTTAGGTAGAGGGGTGGTAACAATGA
>CP135542.1:8076245-8091511 GCA_032402905.1 Khaya senegalensis | reverse complement strand
CTTAATTTCTTACACTATCTATATACTATTTTATTAATTCTATTTGAATAATTAAAATTATATTTTACATGTGTATTAATTATGATATATTAATTATGTATATTCAATTTAATTTCAATTATTAAAAGTATATTAATTTAATAATTAAAAAATAAATATAAAAATTATTTAAAATTAAAAAACTCTAAATCCTTTCATGTATGTATATATAAAAGTTTTAAATTAATATAATTTATGAAAGAATTAATTGAGGAGACTAATGAAATTAATAGAACCCATTCTTGTAAGGGATCAAGTATTTTTAATTAAGGAATGAGTGATTGACTTTGTGGATTGTAATTTGATTAGATTTAGGAAACTGAGGTTGCCAGCACGTCCTATGAAACTAGTCATAGTTAGATATATTTGTATCAATTATTGTAGTTTTCAGTTTGGTGTCTTATCTGACTTAAGCAAACTGAATCCAAATATGTCTTTGCCTCAATATTAACAAATTAAATTTGTTTAATACCTGTAATCATCATAGAATTTATTATTACAAGTGCTTACTGTTTTTGCCTTATGTTTCGTTTTCTAACGCATATTTTTATCTCATACAAATGTGAAAGGATTTCAAACTCTCGAAGCTTTGAACCATTCTTGACTGTGAGCTCCAACCACTAAAGTGTTTAGACCACGAGATAGAAGAATCTATTCAACCCAAAGTTTTCCAAATAATAATATAAAACAACTAATTTTCTGAATCATTCAAACATCTGCAACTCAGCTCCACAGATGAACAAGATATTATAATTATTGTTCTTTGGAGAGAAGGAAGAAGACATGGATCTATTAATTGAAAAGTTGACTATTTCATGCTTTAATCTTTGTCACTGCTCAAGACTCAATGAAAAGGGTTCACAAGGGTTAAATATTCACCTAAGATCATTGCTAAAGCAGTTTTCAAAAGGGTTGCTGTAGCTAGTTTTTGATTCCACACCCCACATCATTAATTATTAATTCAGTTGAATAAAGATTGCAAAATGATAATCTTGACTTTGGTGGTTTTTTTTTTATTATGATTATTGGTCTTGCAATGACATTCTAGGTACTGGGAGGGAGAAAGAGAGAGAGGATTTGGAATATCATATATTTTAATACATGCTTTACATGACTTCCTTCTAAAGATTATAGATAAGCAAAGACATGCATAAAGTATTGTTAGACAAATCATGCAATTTATTCTCAATCTAACTCACGTTTAGACCCACTCACATGTTACACAAAGTCATCTTTTGGGGCTACGAATATAGGGTTATCTTGCTAATATCCACCTCATGTTGGAACCATTAGAGAACACTATGCATTTTTAAAATACAAACAATTACACTAGAATGCGATTAATGGCTGTCTACAAGACAAAAATATAAATTCTATATTTTTCAACACATACCATACATGCGATATTCTTGTTTACCTTAAGTAGTAATTATGAGCACAAATGACACAATCAATACTCTTGCTTACGATAAATTAGGAGGTTGTCAAAATCACTTTTTGTGGAGCTTGAGGGGGTGCGGGTGGGCGTTGTTGAAAGGGAGGTGATTGTCATGATTTTGTAGTTGGTTGGTATGGAGCAAAAATGAGAGGACAATACGCCATTGGCTTTTTAGAACAAATAATGGCCCTCTTAAGTCTTCGTCTTCTTCAATGTCTTTTCAATTTGATGGCCTCATCCTACCAAATCCAAAACTATAAGAAATATGTTAAAAGGAAATTTTAAGTGATGAATGTGTTCATAGTCAAAGGAACTTTAGCCCCACATTGGAGTCTTGGACTAGAAATATTTGGTATCAATCAATTGGATTGGTAAGACCAAAAAGTTGAAAGCAACTCTTATGTAGGGTCAACAATCATGAACATAATGCAAGAGCTAAGGACCCATTTCATTTGTTGAATGCAGCATTAAAACTTCTATTGGTGAGTTTAATTAGCCACTATACCACTTCTGAATATGCCTTCTAACCTCCTAATTAAGATGTTAAAAATGATTTCTTACTCCCATTCTTGGACACTATTCACTATAATTAGATAAGATTGGATTAGATTATTGGACTATAAGTTTAGTCTTAAAATTGAATGGAAAAAAGGAACAATTCTTAAAAATTATTAGAGTTATTTTTTTCTTTTTTGTTTTTACCTTTCAAAAAAAATTATCAAAATATTTAATTTTTTTTTATTTGGTAGAGTAATTATATTTAGGATTTGGATTCTCTCCTAATATTTTCTATCGTTGACTTAATTAAATATTAACACGTAATATAGTTAATAATAAATAATTTAAATTATATCTTAAAATTTTTAATTTATATCATAAAATATAAAATTAATTCATAAATTTTATTAAAATTTAATTTAAACTATTTATTATTAATTTTGTCATGTGTCAACTTTTTATTAAAAGTCAATGATAAAAAAACACTATAAAGGAACTCTAATCTTTATATTTATTTTCTTTGGATTTATTTTGGATATGAATGAACCTAAAATGTTTATCTATAATTTTTCATTTCAAAGTATGTTTTTCTCATCATTTTACATTTTTTTTTTTTTTTACTTTTTTGTGCTTTAGTTTGGGCTTGTTTGCCCTAACTAGCCCATAGGATTTATTTAATTTTACAAGCCCAACTAAACATGGGCCAGCCCACAGCTCTACAGAATCCTGAACCAACTTATTGGCTCAATTTACCGACTTATCATTCACAAATTAAGTTGCCCTACAGCTTGAGATTGAGGAAGCTTCATTGTTTCCTTTGGTATGAATATCAATTCATCAAGGGAGATCTTTTCAACTAGGATTCGGTCTAGAAAAAACTCCTTATATGCGAGGCTAAGCATTGTTTCTTTAATTCCCATAATTGATCTCTGCCTCGATTGATTTCTTTGCTCTTCATTGTTCAACTACTTTTGTTCTTCCTTTGTGCGAAGCTTTGGCTGATTGATTAGTTATGGCTTTTGCAAATGGTACTCTAGCTTTCTTGCAAATGATCAAAGCACTTTTTCAAACCTCTCAGTGTGCAGCTGTTTACGAGGTTGGTCATTCTGCTGGATGGACTGTCATCGGCAACGTTGATTACAACAACTGGGCTTCTACCAAAGACTTCCATGTTGGAGACATGATCGGTACGCTACTCTACTCATTCTTCCGAGTTTTATTTCTTTCATCCATTGTACACTGATACTAATCTCAAATTTATTTCATCACATGCAGTATTCAGTACAACAATCAGCTTCATAACGTCAAGGAAGTAATCCACTAAGATTTTCAGTCATGCAATGCAACAACTGCAATTTCCGCTTACACCACTGGGTCGGACTCTATCAAGCTAAAATGTCCAGGCCATTACTATTTCTTATGCGGGTTTCCTGACAACTGTGAAGCCGGATAGAAGCTTGACATCATGGTCACTCCAACCTTTCTACGCCCGAGTGCAAGCCCAAGACCAACTCCAAGCGGTTCTTCATTGGCGTCAGGGTCGCCATCCTCATTCAAGGAACCTAGTTCAACTCATGCTGCTTCGTCTATAGAATCGTTTAATCTTTGGTCTGCATTGGTTACCCTTGCAATTTTTGGTACTGGTGTTGCATACTAGTTAGACAGGTTTAGTGGATCGATCTCTTAGAGGATAGGGGTCGCTATTCTTTATTAACGTATCGTTCAGGGTACTATGTTTTTCAATTTGTATCTAATTACATTGGTAACAACTGCAATCTAAGCTTGAATAAGCATGCATGACACGATTGAATTAGCTAGATCTGAAGTGTCATTGGTTTTTCTGCGAGTGTCTGCAGATAAGCTGTTGATGCATGCTTCTGATTCTAAGCTTGGCCTGCGTACTTGGTGAATGGTATCATCGGGTTTGTTTTCTGTGGAAAGACAGATGGGAAGATGGGTTCGATAAGGAAGAAGAGGAAGATAAACACTGATAGATTAGTGAGGGAAGCCATTTTCTGTGGACTCAAATCTGTTATAATATGTTGTAGTTTAGAGGAAGGACGAAGAGACTATATTTATACGAATTAATTGAGCTGAAGAATTTAAACTTAAATGGTAAGAAATCAAATGAATATTTTATGTGCATTGGAAATTGAAAATATTAATAATAATTCATTTATTAAACTGATAACGAAAATGCTAATTTCTTCAGAATTGAAAAAATATATATATATATTATGGCATGTCCTTCCTCTCTTGTTTTCTCGCTCTCTTTTGACACCTAATTTTTTTGGCCTTTCGAAACTTTGGTTGATTACTGATGGATTTTGCAAAGCTTACACTTGCTCTCTTGCTGCTGACAACTGGCGACTGTCTCAGTGCAATTCACAAGGTTGGCGACTCTGCCGGATGGATTGTTGTTGGCAATGTCGATTACAACAACCGGGCTTCATCAAGGACTTCGATTTCGGAGACACCACTGGTATGTGATATGCCATTCTACTCATTCTTCTACGTTTTGAATGTTGGAAATCTGGAACCGACACTCGAATACTTCATTACGCTTTTTTTCGTTATTTGTCCTTCTCGATTGAGATTGCTCATAAAATTCATCGGTAAATCGATTTTAAGATATGACTAGTTTTGAACGAACTCTGCATTAAACAACAATAAAGAACTCACAGAAGAAACAAAGAGTATATTCAATAATTATTATACCTTCTTGGTTGTGATTGTTTACAGAATTTACAGACAATTTGAAGAGATTGTTTATAGAATTTATAGACAAGTTTCTTTGAACGAACTTTGCACTAAACAACAACGAAGAACTCAAAATGCACCAATTTACAAGCAAATTGCTTTGAATGAACTTTGTACTAAACAACAATTAAGAACTCACAATGAACCATGTGCACCTAATAAATGCCACACAACAGGCATACACGCCATATAAGCAATCAATATGCCATAAGTTTTATCCCACTATAAATTATGGATACTTATCAAGTGTCAATACAACAATCAGTTTCATAAAGTCAAGCAAGTAACCCACCAAGATTTTCAGTCATGCAATGCAACATCTCCGTTGGCCGCCCACACCAATGGCTCTGACTCTATCGCTCTCAAAAGAACTGGCCATTGATACTTCTTGTGCGGGTTTCCTGGCCACTGTGAAGCCGGACAGAACCTTGACATCAAGCTTCTCTGCGCCCAAGTGCACGTCCAATACCAGCTGCTGCTCCTCTTCATGTTTCATCGCCGTCGGGCTTATCTTCACTGAGAAATAAGACCAATGCTTCTTCTCTCCAAATCCCATTGCTTAAGCTTTGGCCATCTTTTATCAGCCTTGGTAATTTATGTCACTGATTTTGCTAACTAGACAAGATTAATTCTCAGTTTCTCATACTATTGCTAGCATTTACTCTGAATCAGTGTTACAAAGTGAATAAATGTTTAAATTCAATTCTTTTCTAGATTCATATCGTAATATGCTGACAATATCTTAATCATAACATAATCAATTTTTTTTCTTTATTTAAATTTTAATATCATTAATATACGAACTTAATTGAAGTTATATATTTCACTATTTTTTTTTTTATTTGGGGGCACTGCCACCTCCCTAAGGAATCCATTGGAAGAGCAGCAGAGTCTAAAGCCAATTTAATTATAATTTTATTTATTTCTTTTTTCAAAGTAGTATTTCACCAATAATTAGCTAAAAAAATTTATCTAATCAAATAAGGATCCGATCATAATCCATCACATATAACAATACATTCCCTTTAATTAAGACATATAATTTTAAATATTTTATACACAAATTAAAAATTCTAACATACAACTTAAAATTTTAAATTTTAAAAAATATAAACAAGAATATAGAATTAAATTAGTTGGAGTGTTACACGAAATTTTTACCTTAAATTAAAAATTAAGAATGGGTATTTGGAAAAAAAAAATTGTTTTTGATGATTCAACATATATATTTTATAGTTTGTTCAATATTTAAAACATTGGTAAGACTAATAACTTATAAAATAAATATTTTTCTTTTAATTGCTTATACTATTGCATATTATTATGTATTTAAATTTTATATGAATTTATTTTTACCCGTAATCTATCATGTAATAGTATTATTTTATTGTTGTATATTTTTTATTATTACATTAATTTATATAAATAAAAAATATAATAATTTTTATTTAAATTATTTTTATAAATTATCATATTTATAAGATTGGATCGTTTTATTGAATGGTAAGTAAAAGTATCAAATGGGTCAGGCTGTCCCAGGTTCGATGTGACCCGGTCTGTGAATACTTAAGTATAGTTGGGTCTGAATTCGTGAATAGCTTGGGTCGAATTAAGAGTCTAAGGTCCTTGGCGAATCGAGTTAGCCTGAGTTTTATATATTTTATTAATAAAAAAAAATTTATTTAATTTATTAAAATTGGTGTGCCAATCCACCCGTGAACCGGGCTGTCATGGCTCAAATAGATCCTAGCACATGAACCGTGTTAGATTTCACCATTTTTTGATAAACCCGAGTCTCTGAGCATGTTAGATCTAATTTTTACTGGCTAGCCCAACCCGATCGTTTAACTCCTCTGATGGTAATTGGGTGAAAAGGTATATTGAGTTAAACCTAATTAGATTTTGTTGCATTGATACACGTATAGTAGTTGTCTCGCGTACTGACATTTCTCATGCAATCTTCAATGTCAGCAACTGCTGTCCAAATGACAAGCAAAGAAAGAATAATTGTTGCTTTGAAAATCAAAGGGTGACCAAAGCTAAATTAGTGGCCTCCAGCTAAGCCTGAGCCTGAGAATATGGCCGTTAGACTTGCAACAATCGAGGAAGAAGAAAGAAAAGTCAATAACTGAATTCAAACATAGTGGCTGACATGTCATGTCATGTCATGTCAATTCATTTCCCACACGATCCCCCTCCAGTTCCTGCTGTCATTCCTGAATCAGAAGAAGAACAAATATGGCAAGGCAAGATACCCATTTCATGAAATTGATTTCTGAATCGTTTGACCTAATTTAATCCTCCCCAAAGATTAAATAATTGAGTTCTATTGTTTTTCTTTGAACTTGGCTTATTTTCAAACATTTAGATAATTTGGGTTGTTTGTTTTTCTTACTTCCATCAATCAGATGGCATGCATTGAAGAGACAATGCCCCGTTGTTGAGAGCACAGAAAACTTAAGAGAGCACAGAAATTGAATCACAACGAGGAGATAAGACAATAGAGTAAGCATCATTATACTGCAGTCATAATCCTTGCACGCCATGAGGGAGGAAGGGAGAATGATGGTACTCTGTGTTTAAAGAAGAATGAATTTGGAATGCAGAAAGATGGAAAATAAAATGTGAAATTAATTATGTAAAATAACATCCCAAGAACAGAAATCATTTCAAAACAACAAAATGGAAATAATAATGATAATAATAAAATAAAATAATAATTGTGTATGAAGTTTTGGCCCAACCATTCATCATCCCTCGGACATATCTGTACAACAAGAACCTCTCTGTCTCTTTCTTCATCTTTCTCATATATTAAGCACCTCCTCTCATAGACATGCATGAGAAGACAATAGCGAAACAACCGTCACGGCTTCCCATTCCGAATGAGCTATTGTTAATTCAATTCTTTTCTTGCTCGCAGGAATCTTTCGAATGAAATGTAATGTATCATGGTTATCAAAAGTTTAAATCTGATGGAAGGGAATAAATCAGCCGGGAGGTCATTTGTCTGTCAGTCCTATTCGTGAGTTGTCTCAGATATATGGCTCCCCGAATCTCCCACTTTACTTTCCACTTCAGTTGATTCCTTCATGGATTCAATTTCCATGCACGCTGTATGACTTTTTCTGATCCTCCGATCCTGGAAACAGATTTTCCAACTATCAACTCACATGCATCTTAACAGAACTTTGAGTATGATAAGCATACTACCACAGAACTATAATCTCCGTCATCAAGAATTGATTTAATTTCCATAATTGTTTTGAGCGAACAAAGAAACAGACAAGGGAAAAGCCACGATCAGCATGAATTCTCAAGCAAACTAAAACATAAATGTACTCAGTAAATATTCAGCCTATTTGTCAAAATGTACACGCATAAAAGAAAATGCATGAACTGAGTCAAACTTTCACAGAATTCAAAATAAAAAATGCAAATGTTCATACAAGTAAACAACACCTATCAATCCTGGGAAATAGAAAACTCCTACCTCATGGAATGGGAAGTCATCAGCTTCAAGCATGCGTACAACTTGACTCATTTTGGGTCTCTTGTCTGCATCAGGATCAACACACCTAAGCGCAACAAGAAGTGAACGCTTTAATGCTCGTGTTGCAGGCTTAACTTCAAGATTTGGATCCACAACTTCCTCAGCTCTCCGTGTTCCCACCATCATCTTCAGCCACTCAACAAGATTGACCTGTCATGAGCATACAGAGTGCTTAATAGATATTCTTCAAAAACAAGTCCAGTAACAAAATCTCTAAGAATAAAGCACCACCCCTATCACGAAGGGAGAGAGAAAGAGAACTCTAGACAAACATGAATTCAGTATCTATGGTCAATAAGTCAAAGAATTTGATACCTCATTAGCAGGTCGGCCATAGTCCACGGGGTCCCTTCCAGTAACGGATTCTAAAAGTAGGACCCCGAAGCTGTAAATGTCACTCTTTTCATTTAACAAGCCAGTGTTAGCATATTCCGGTGCCACATAACTGATATTCACATAAGGAATTTCCCGTCAGCAATTATTTTTCTTGTGTTAATGGTTTATTCAGTAGGAGAATAAGAAACAACACATACCCAAATGTTCCCATGACTCTGGTGGTGATATGACTCTCTCCAGAATCCAAGAGCTTTGCCAAACCAAAATCAGATACTTTCGTGTTAAATTCATCATCTATTAAGATGTTGCTAGATTTTATGTCCCGGTGAACTACTTTTGGCTCTATTGCTTCGTGCAAGTAAGCAAGCCTGCAACCCAAAACGATTTTTTAAATTTTGATATTTTCAAAAAAAAGGAAATGGAAAAATTGGCAATAATTGAAATGGCTCAAACTAAAATGAACCATCGGCCAAAAACTGGGGTTGGGGTTTTGAATTATCATATGAAACTGCTTTCAGCTGGAAGATGAACTTACGCCTTGGCAGTACCGAGAACAACCTTCATGCGGGCCTCCCAAGTGAGTGTGCCATGTTGACTCATAGCCCCGTGTAACCATTGTTCTAAATTGCCATTGTTTACATATTCATACACCAGCATCCTACATAATCAAAAAGCACAAATGATTGTAATTTCAAAAAAATTGCTCTCAAAGCCACAACTCAAGCAATCAAAGATACAGTTTGAGAGAGTATTAGAGATTACATTTACAGTGTTAGCAGAATAACACACTATAATAAAGCCAAGATGGATAAATTTAATATGGGGAAAAATAAATAATTAATCAATGGCAACTGAATCACACACCTGTGAACTCCTTCTATGCAATAGCCCAAAAGTCGCACTAGATTCTTATGTCGAACATGACCAATAGCTTCCACTTCAACCCTAAATTCTTTCTCAGCTTGTCCCCTAAATTCCAACTCAATACACAATTACCAATGTCATCAAATAAAGCATCAAAAAAACAAGATATGGAACCTTTAAAATATCCTTACAGGTTATTAAGAAGCTTCTTCACTGCTACCTCAGTTCCATTCATCAATCTACCCTTGTAAACAACTCCATATCCACCCTCACCAAGCACATTATCTGCTGAGAAGCGATTTGTTGCAACTTCAAGATCCCTTAGAGTAAACCAGTGGCCCCAACCAAGATGTGAAACTTCTGGCAAACCAATTGAGGGGGATGCTGTCACCAGCGCTCCATATGCCAAGGAAGAATGCTTTTGAACAGTACCAGAGCTTCCTTCTTCCCCTGATTGTGAACTACATGCTCTCTCATGATGATAAATAGAACTGCATTGACTGATATTGTCAGGATCACTCGATTTACTCATCCCCAAATGAACAAGCATTTTCCCCGAATTCTTGTCACTTGATTTATCATGGACTGAGAGAAGCACACTATCAGGGTGGTCATGGAAACTCTGACCCCTGATTCGGTCAACCTTAATATCTTTAGAGATATTCGGAATTTGAGTAAGGGAGAACTTGTCCAGTGATCTTCTAGATTTCCTCCGAAAAGAAACCCATACAGATAAGATACAAAGAATCAAAACTATAAATGCACCAACCGATGTACCAATCAAGACCCATAGTTTTAGACCCAAAACTGATGTCTTCTTTGATAATTCTGTATTTAAGGAACCCCCAGAGGACATCTTTGATCTTCCAGATATTAATGATCAAAATTACTCTTGATCTTCTTGCTTCTGCTACAAATAAGTCAACACATACCCCCCTGAATATTAGAATTAAACTTTATTAAACACAGAAAGGCCAACACATCTCTGAATTTTCTAAATTATAAGATGCAAATATCAACTTTGAAAAAATCCGATCCACAATGAGCTATGTGTAGACGATAAAAGTAACCTGCACTTTTTTAGCATCCTTATCCTAATCCAGCACTTAAATCTCGTGGAAGAAAAACGTGAAGAAATACATTAATTCACTCTGAATGAATTGAATTAGAATCTTGGCTTACACTGCACCTATTAAATAGCATGAAAAATAAAAAAGAGAAAAAAAGGAAAAGAAAAGAGCAAGAGAATCTGATACCAAATTTAATGAAGTTCAATTACATTTTTTTTTTATTGTTCCATGAGCAACTACTGATTCCAGAAGAAAATCTACGTACTAATGGAGTCTGTTGACAAATCAATAGAAACCTATTTGCTTATAACTAACCTTAAATAATAATAATGAATTCTACTCATTCCATTCAAAAGCCAAAACAAACTTATTACTGCCTAATCGACATCATTCAAAAGACAAATCCAAAACTCAGAGCAAAAGGAATATTTGATGAGAAAGCATCACTTATGACCCAAGCAATAGTCAGAAAAAAAGGGAAACGTAAATGCTCAGAGAAGCGAAACAACCAAACAAAAAAAAGGGAACAAAATGAAGAAGAAAGCATTTACCTCAGTGGTTTTGATCGAAACTAACCCTTGATATTCTCCGTTGAGCAACCACAGAAGCAAAGAAAGGGCTGCTTCGTTTGGAACCAGCAGAGATTCAATGAACATAGATAGGCTAATGTAGACCTCAAATAACACAATCCGACCAAAATCTAGAACAAAAAGGGCACAGTTTTGCAATCGTAGAGGAGTAGCTTAAAAGTAGAGGCTTGCTTGCGCCCTCAAGTGGGCCAAAAAAGAATTCACAGAATGATAAAATGAAAATGGGAAGCAAAGTCAAGGCCAGACAAAAATCCAATCTTTGAAGGAAAATGCAGAGAGAGAGAGAGAGAGAGAGAGTAATATTATATCTATAAAAATGTTAAGTGAAAATTAGAAGGGCAAAATAGATGGCGGGAGAAATTTGTTGGTGGGTCTTTGAGTAGAGGAAGAGAGGGACCTCAAGAGAAAAGCCAGAAAAGGAAGCATGGTTTGCAACGGAGGAAACAAAACCAATGAAAGAGAAGAAAGAAACAGTATAGGGAAGGCGGAAAAAATAAAAAAGAGGCAAACAGATAGAGCTCGGGAAGAAAAATATTGGAAAACACAAACTTTACAGTTAAAGAAAGAAAACAATGGAGTCAAACTTAACAGAGTAGAAGTACAAGCAAATCCAGTTTGCTTAAATGTGTTCTTGCCAAATTGTACTTAATAGCATCCTCAAATAAATAAAAATAATTTTTAAAAATATATAGAAATTTAAAAATTATATTCCGAGAATACATTATTTATACCATTTATTATGAACAGCTTAAACACATCCGACATCCCATTTTCTACTTGTTATTTCGAGGTATATTGTGTTAAGGTATTGATAAGAATTTAGTTTGTTAGTCTATCACGTAACAAAAATTAAAGTATTGGATTGTGTTAGTGTGTAATTAGTGTAAGTGATAAAATCTTGATATAAGAATGCACAGTTGATGAAACAGGGGTTTGATGCTATTCTTTAGCCAATTTTACATCCAAGTAAACATTTGGAAGAAATTTAGAAATCGTGCCAACATTAAGCCCAAATCGTATTCGAGCCAAAATTTCCTAAAAACTTGATGCTAATGTCACACTCGATCCAGCGTTGGTCAGAGGCTTGATGCAAGATTTGTGCTCAAATCATGCTTAAGTGAATGTTTGTTTGATGCTCACACCAAATGCACGTTCGAGCACACGTCAAACATATAGAACATCTTTGATGTTTTAGGGCAAAATAGCAGTTTTTGGACTTTGGAAAGAATTTTGAGTAAAGAAAATGTACTCTAAGTAATTTAAGAGCATTGATTATTTTTTCTCTTAAGTGAAAACATAGATTCTATTTTTGAGAGTGAGATTAACTTTGTTGTTTTAAATTAAAAGATTTTCTCCTTTTTTTTTTCTTTACAAAATTTAATTGTTAAGGATTTAAAATTTTAAGTGGTGTTGGTGGTTGGAGTTCCAACCAAACAAATGAGTCGTTCGTGAATTTCATTAGTAAGAAAAAGTCAAAGTTTTAAGTAATAAGATGACTAGGGTAAATTATTTTGAGTCAAGTTAAGAATTTTTTATAATTATCAATTATAAATTTTTTTTATTATAGAAAAACCTTGGATGGCATCCATATCAGTTCATAGGATTTTAATTTTGTAAAGATTTATTCATAAAAGTTTTCTTTTAATACTATTTCGTAATGTCTTAATTAATTTATTACTTTTAATTATATGAGTTAATTTTATTTGTGATAGATTATAGATGATATTTTAAAATTTATTATTTTTTAAATTTATCTAAGGCGTAATAAATTTTAATATGTTTTAATTTGCTTGTTAGAGTTTTTTTTTTTTTTTTTCTACTGCATTACACTTTTCACCCATAAATATAGTAGGAATTTCAAATATTTTCATGTACTTTTATCAAAATTTAGCAAAATCATATATAGATGAAAGTTTTCTTAAATTTTAAAAATAGTACCCATTAAGAGCAATATTGCTTTATTTAATAGTTAATTAACTAATAAAAATAATAAAATAATTAGAATAATTTTGTGTGTATAATTTTTATACATTAAAAATATTTTACACATATCTCTTTCGATATTTTAAAATCTAATATAAAGTATTCATTGAAACTCATTTTTTAAATTTTAACATCTAATTTAATTTAATTTGATAAATATATATAGATTAGACCATAAATTTCTATTAATATCATAAATTCATAAAATTAACATATAATCTATACAGATTAGATTATAAATTTATGTCAAAATTAACACATAATATATATATATGTTTGTCAAATTAAATTAAATTAGTATATAAAAATAATTTTAATAGAACATTTTATTAATTCTTTTTAATTTTTAGAGAAAATATATAAAAAAGACTTTAAATATATAAAGTTTATACACAAAAGATTATTATAATTATTTTATTATTTTGATTAGTCAAATAACGATAAAATATAATGGTTTTATTATTAATAGTATTATCTATTAATTTTTAAAAAAATTATACTTATATATAATTTTATCAATTTTTTTAAAAAATATATAAAAATAAAAGTATTGTGTAGAGGTGTCAAACGAGATCGGTTAAGGCTGAGTTTGTGAATAATTAAACAATGTCTATAATGGGCCTAAACCAGGTTTAAAGTTTAAGGCTCATGATGGGCCAAGTTAAGCCTGAACTCGTGTGGGCCCCACATATTTTATTAATAAAAAAAATTAATTTAATTTATTAAGACTTGCGAGTTGGTTCGTCACGATCCAAATAAACATGGACTCACAGCCATGCTAGACCTCATTGTTTTTTGATGAGTCCCAGTCGACTCGGGCTTGTGAGCCCGTTAAACCTAATTTTTACTAACCAAGGTTGACTCAGCCCAACTTGTTTGACATTTCTAATATTGTGTTGTAATTAAAATTGTACGTAATTATAAATGATAAATACTAAAACAATTAAATAAATAGAGCCCTCAACGATATTTTAGAAATAACAATAATTGAGATTTGAGATTTGTAAATTAAATAGGAAAGAGACTAGTAATTCAGTAGAAACAAGTTTATTTACCATTTAATTTACATAAAATTAAAAATTTTAAATTAAACATTAATATTTCAATGATCGTTATGTCTAATAATAATATATTATCACCACGTACAAAATTAAAATAAAAATTGATTAATAATATGTTCAACATATATGTAATAAAAAAAATTATTATCAAAACATATATATTATAAAAAAAATTATTATAAAATCTAACGTTAAATCTGTTAAAATTAAGTAATATAATAACTTAAAACTTATGACATTTATATTTTTTGTACATATTTAAATATCAATAAATAATTTATTATTGTGTTACACGAGATAAAATATAATATTTGAAATTTCATGTTAAAAATATAAAGTACTTGAGATGGTGCACGATATCATTAATCTTAAAAGTATGATTCAATAGCAATATGAAATTGACATATATGCACTTGTTAAATTAATTCTTGCATTCCTTATGCATTAATTAATTAATAACCTTAGTGCTTTGACTGAGCCAACTAAATTTAAATAGAAACCTAACGGTTCTCAAGGGTAATTACGTCAATATACTTTGACTAAAACCAAATATTTTTATTTTTTTTATTTGAATTATCATCGTGGGCCGGGAGCCCCAATTTGAGGCGTTGATTAGAAGCATCATCATCATTATTACTATTATTATTATTTTAATAAAGTGTGAATCTAATAAGATGTGGTATTGTCTCATTAAAACGCAGCAATTAGGTCCGTTTTGTGGGTCCCGGAAGATTTGATCATCATAATAAATCATGTGATTCCATTCAGATGATCGGACGGGGAATGTGTAAGATAATAAAATAGATCACGTTGCATTGGAGAGCAGATTTTACAGAACGTGCAAGTCACGTGTTAGGACTCTATTTCTTCGGCTAAACTCAAAGTGTGTCGTTTGTGGATTAATTTATAATTAAAAAATAGATTAAATCCATTATTACATGTGAGGGGTTGGGGAGGAATGTTTGAATGCTTGGGGAGGACATAAATGGAATGGAAACGTAAATTTTCTTTTTTGTATTTTATCGAAATACGAATAATAATAATAATAATAATAATAATACTAAGAATATTTAT
>CP135542.1:7990003-8076145 GCA_032402905.1 Khaya senegalensis | reverse complement strand
AGAAAAGTTGTTTTGCCAAGAAGGGATTTGTTGGTTCTTGATTGTTCCAACTATATTACTTCAAAACAAAAATCTATTTCCAAAATTAAGAAGAGAATCAAAACAAAAATGATTAATAACTTAATCACAAAAAAATTATTATAATTAAATATTTCAAATTTATTTTATAAAAGATATCAAAATATAAGATATAATGTATCGTGAATATAACATAAATAATTAATTAATAAAATAATACATTTTTTATTTTAATTTTATTTTTTTTTGTTAAATCTACTACTAAAAGTTGCTTAATTGTTTAAAATAAAATTAAAATAAATTACATTTTTTGTTAGAAGAACTATTAGACTTAAAAAATGACCTAAAAGAGTAGGACTTTTGGATATTTAATTACCTTGCAAACAAAAACATGTGTGTTAGTAGTAAAGGATTTGTCTTTAATCATATATTTTGACACATAGGAGAAGAAATCTTAATGTGTATGAATTTTGTGGGTATTTGATTGATTCTATGTTGTTTACTATAAAGCATACTTACCAATTGGTTTTACCAATATTAATTCTACAATCTCAAAACTCAATTAACAAAATACTTTCAAATAAGTACCATGGTAAGACCAAAATTACAATCTATGATTAATGAACTATAATTTTTGACTTATGCTTTGCTTTGCTTGTCTTGTGACGATTCTTAGTGACACATAAAGTAATTAGTACTCATTGTGTAGTACTGTTTTTAATTTCATAAAATTAAAGATTGCTTCTCAATTACACACTAAAGAAATAAAGAAAGAATAAACAGATTTAGAGGAGACAAGTTCTCTCTTTGGTAATCCAAGTACTAGTTTGTTCATAAATTAAAGATGACTTTGATTTATTAGATTTGAAGAGGGAAGATTGTTTATTGATCTGCAATTGTATTTGTTCAGTCAGACTCAGTCACACACACACACGCTTATATTTTACAATTATAAATATTGTAAATTTAGTGGAATTTTGTTTAATTAAGTCCTATTTTTCCTTCCAATTTTCTGATCCATTACAGCAATGAAATGAAGTGCTTGTTTAATTCTAAGGGCATTATTCTTGTGAAAAAGAAACCAAAAGGCATGTATTAGATGTTCTTTTAAACAAAAATTTAAAGTGTTTTTCTAATTCTTAATTATTTTTTTCTTAAAGAATTATTTAAATAGTGGTTGTGCGTATTATATGATTTCTTACATTCCCACCTAAAGAATGTCATTTAAATAAACCCGAAATCAAAAGCCAAGATGGAGGAGACCTAAGTTTGTGGCATATGCCTGATTTTTTTGGTTGACAGGGTCAGCAAGATGATCGGCCAAATTCTCCAATGGCCCCTTCCCTGTAACAATTGCCTGAACAAAGAATCCAAACATTGAAAACATTGCCAATCTTCCATTCTTTTTTCCTTCACCTTCAGCTCAGCAAAAGCTTCAGGATCATCTGCCAACCCAAGTGGGTCAAAGCTTCCACCAGGATATAGAGGATCTGTAACTTCTCCCATTGGTCTCTCCGGCTATTCTGTAACTGTGACCCTCCACAGCTCCCATCAAAATAACCTGTGTGGCCCAAATGGCTAGAATACTTTGTGCATGGATCAAACTAGGGTTTCCCAAGTAATCCAACCCTCCTTCGCTGAAAATCTGCGTGCCAGCCTTGAACCAAACAGCTTCACCAAAATTGACGCCATTGCGTGCCAGGAGCTCAGGGAAAACGCAACCCGGGACTCCAAGCATTGCCCACCCGGCGTGGATAACTTCCAGCTCACGGTTCTTGGCAAATGTTTCCCCGTTTACTGAGAAGCCGGCAGTGTCCTAGCCGTAGTCTCCGGGGAATTCTCGGGTCAAGTAAGATGGGGCCTCGACAGAGAACGGACCTAAGTGCTTGACACGGTCAGGCTTGGGTTTAGCACCTGTTTTCTTCACGCTCACAAGGCCTTCTCCGAGGATTTCAGAGGCAGCCGGAATAAGTTTCACGGCTTTGCCGGCTAGAGAAGGAGATGAGAGAGCCATTGTTGAAGCAGACATGGTGAAAAATGAACAAAAAATGAGTGTTTTGTAATGAATGTGACGTTTTATAGTGTACAAGAGAGTTACAGCCGTCCTTATCTTTTGATATTTATAACTGTTTTCTCGTTGATGAGAGTTGTGTGCAAAAGACTTTTGATCAGAGCATCTTTGTATTTGGCCCTTTTTGCCGTACTTCAGACCAATTGACAGTTTGCACATGTTGATGTGGACCTCACCTCGGTCAACTTTGGAGCTTTAGATTTCATAGTTTCCAGCCAATAAGAGAAGTCTACGTCCTTTTATTGGGAATTCGGGAAGAGCTAGAATAGATGGTTTATTTGTTATAGTCGAGCTTGAGGTTGTTTGGTAAACTCAGTTCAGCTTGCGACTTTAACATCCTTAAAACTTTTCTATGAATGCCCCCAATGGAATTGTGTCTAAGTACAAATTGAAGAAAAGTAAACTACCAATGTGAAGTCATTTCTGGGTTCCTACCCACACAGGATTTGAAATTTATTTGGTTAATAAGCTTAAATATATATATATATATATTATATTAAAATACTATTGACTTTAGAAAAGGTAAAAAGTATAGACAAAAAATTAGTGTTTATTTCTCCTCAATTATTGTGGGATGAGTTAATATCACTTTAATTATTGTATGGTAAAAATATTAAATATTAATAAAAAAAAAAGTCTTAATATTTTTAAATTATGCATATCAATCTAAACTAAGCCAAAATCTTGTACAAATACGATAGATTATTGATTGATGCTTAATCTAACGGAGATTCATCAACTAAAACAGTGATTTTGATGTGTAATTGATCAGACTAGTGAATAGCTAACTCTTTCAGTTTGAAATTAGGTTGAAAATGCATTGAAATGGGTTTCATCTTCCTCCTACTTTCGATTTTCTTTTTATTTTCCAATAAAAGCAAGAAAAACTATCTAGAATATTTGCAGCAGCAGCAGCAGCAGCAGTAGCCGCATAGTACCCCATCGCATCCATGTCATTTAAACATCACCTTCCGTACCTAACATCTATTCTACAATTCCTATTGAAAGCCAAATTATCAGAATTTCTATGCAAAGTGTAAGTGAATGGAGTATTTCAAATTTGATTCATTTCAGATGCATGATTAGGTATTACCTGGTCATCACATGTATACCAGAGAAGAAAAGAAAGCAGACAAAGAGATTGCCTTGTTTAGATCATTTGATTAAGAGGCAAGCTAACTAACAAGTCTCGTGATTTCTGTGAAAATTGGCTATGCATCAAACAGATATGCTGACAAACATCTGAAGCTAATTTGCAATGATTTTAGAACATGGCAACAACATAAAATAAAAGCTAATTATGCAAATACTGATTATATGTTCACTATAGGAGTTTTTAATTGTGAATAAGGCAATCGAGAAGTATCTTGCATCACTTACCTCGATAAGAATGGTTTTTCAAGTGCAAAGCAATTCACACCATATTTTAGGAAGAGTCATATATCCACTCTTTGGGCAGCGAAGATTTGAATATTCGATGAAGCAGCAATTTCTCTTTCCTGCCTACCTTCTTCACACCGTAGCTCTTGTATACACCAAGCTTAAGCACTTCTCGTCCTTCCTCCACAATTCTTTTTCTGACAGCTGTCAATAAACCTGACCCTTGAGGGACAATACTGCTCTCCATTTTCCCGTTTCCAGATTTCTCATTGCCTGCTATCATTGAAGCATCATCATCATCTGCTTTCTCTTCAGATTGATGTTTGTCTTCCTCATCTGTTTCAGCTTCATCTCCATGGGTGCCTCGACAACCAGCAGAACTGCCACTACCCCACCATTTATATGTAGCAGTTGATAAGCCATCCGCTGGGAATCCGCATTTGAATTCATCCAGGGCCATAATTCCTTTTGTCAAATTTGCATTAAGCAGAATGTGGGGCTGGCCAACTGAAACGATTTTATTTCCTTGTTGCTGCATATTAGGCGGCAATGTGACACCATGTAGTTTGGACATTTCACCGCTTTGGGGTTGAAAACCACTGCATCCACAAACAATTAGGCAAGTTTTAAGTCTCAACACTATGACATTGTGACAAACCTCAAAAGATCAAAACATTGGCCTAAGATGCATATATGATATCACATTATCAAATTTTTTATGCTAGAATCAACAGGACTGCTGACTAATCCATAGGCATAACTTAAGGAAAGTAATGAAAAAGCAAAGACTAATTTGTGAGGACACGAAGATCAGGTTAAAGTAGACACTTAAAACGGGAACTTTAGGGAAATAAAAACAGGTTTTAGAAAAAGAATGGAAAGAAAAATGTTTCAAGCAACAACCATAATTTTTTATAATATTACACAAATAAAACCAAACCGCTCCCCCAACCTTAGTTTGGATTCTAACCCCATACCTCTTGCACCACCCCCATAAATTTTAATAGTAGCACCAACAAAACTCAGTTCAGCAGCTGCAACCAACCATGAGGAAAAAGAATCGTCCAAATTGATTATGCTGTTTTTGAGACACAATGAACAAAGCATCTTGTTTCTACACATGCTTGTGGTAAAAAATGTAATTCTCAAACAGAACTTCAGGGACATAAAAAAATATCGACACTATTAACTCTTTCAACAACCTGCTCTGAGAAAAAAATATAAAAAGAACATGCCACCACCCTAAATATCTTTCCATCTGTCATGTTGCAACCTCAGGCAGCTGAGAATACAAACAGCTAGGTTAGCAGAAAAAGAATGTGTCTTGACTGGACTGTAATTATACAATAGTTCAAAAGGACATAATACAGCCAACTTCATCCTCAAATCCAATATCCGGTACAGATTTCTATCATCCCTTGATCTGCTAGCATGGGACAACAATGTGGACTACTAAAAACAGGATTATTTAATAAAGATACTGTCTTTTTTCTTTTAAAATTTTCAGATTATTTTTCTATGATCGACTAACTATCACTGATAGGTAAATTGTTATCCAACCGAGCAGTGAGGATATAGACAATTTCAATTACACAGTCACAAGAAGTGAGGGAGTCATACTCATAAGTCATACCTTTGCCTAGCAACTTTTGTCAGCTCTGCAAGTTCTTTGCTTTTTTCTCGAGCAGCATGCTTTTTAATATCTTCAATACTCTTTCCAGACAGAAACTATGGCACAATTCAGACCACAGATAACAAAATATCATAAATTAAATATCAAATTTATGCAATCTCATTGAAGCACTAAAAGAAATAAAAAAGCCCAAATATTTTAATATTCTGATTAAAAGAAAAAAAGAAAATACGAACGGTTAATTTCATAAATAAGAATGGATAACTGAATTAACTTTGAAATTAGGGAAAGCTTGGAGTTAGAAACGAACCTTCCGATAGGGCCAGCGATCAAGACCATTCTCACGGCAGATTTTCTTGAGAACACTTACACAAACACCTGCCGCATCACAGGCTAAGTTATTGAGAATACATTTTATTATTAAAAAAAAAAAAAGAAATCCAGAAAACTTTCAATTGAGAGAAACTGCTACCAAGGCTGTTAGCGGCGTCGGAGAGAGGGAGAGAGAAATAGTTGGAGATATCATCGAATGAGAGCGATTGAGCTGAAGCTACCTTTGACATTGTTTCTTTAATCAAAGTTAAAAACAACGCTCATTCACGCCTTCTTCAGTCATACGCACAGACACCATACACAGTGCAGATGACGTCTAAAGCGGAAAGCTTTTCTTCTCCGTATAATGTTTTCCGTTAAGGGGTTGGCTTGGACATTGGTTGGTCAAATGAATGGGTGGTTTTCGGGTTCGCTCCGTTGCTTCTTCTTCAAATCGTTTTCTCTCTAACTACCGACCCGGACCCGAACCCGACCCGACAACTACAATTACGAGTACTTGCTGCTTTAGTCTCGATTTCCCTTTTAAGATTTCTTTTATAATAATAGATCACACGTTAACAAATTAAAAAGACTTGGGAAGATTTACATAATTTTTAATATTTTTTATATATTATTAAATTAATTCTATTTTAATAATTACAATTATTTTTTTGACATCTATATTAATTATATATTAAATTTAATTTTAATTAATAAAAATAATAAATTTTAATTTTAATTGTTATAAATATGAGTGTATTAATTTAATAATTAAAAAATTAGTATAAAAAATTATATTAAATAAATAAAATTTTCTGTCTCTCTGTATGTATGTCTATTAAAAAATAAATAATAAAAAAAAAAGAATATTCTGTTTTAAGGGAAAATCCACCGTTAATTTTTCTAAAATTAATTACTCAAAAACACATTGACTACAAAACCATTTGAAAGTCCGAATCAATAGAGGAAAAATGAATGTGAGATGATGCTGTGACCACCTGCAACTTCACACAGTTGCGGTCGTATCTTTCCTCCCCGCGAGGATCATAGAAATCTGGAGGCCTCTGCTGAATGCTTGATTGAAGAGCAGACGGGTTTGGAACTCTGATACGAATGGGAACCACGATAAAATGGCGATGGGCATGAACAGAAGCAGTCCCATTATGTGTTCGTATCCTCTGGCTAGCTCTTGTATTGATTCCCAGAGCCCTAATCCTTTGAACAATGGCCTGCATACTTGACCAATCTAAGGACAAATCAAAAAAACATATATAGTTAATATCTGTCTTCCCAATAGAATCTTTGACTGCAAAATGTTGGTATAGCATGTGTGCTCAGAAACTAATTAGTTATCTTGTAATCTCTGAAAAGGAAGAAACATATTAAAGAATTGTGACAAGGACCTTTTTAGGGTATGCACTTAAGCTAGAGGAGAATGCATAGATTTTTATTGCATTCACTTGGGATTATTGCAACATGATGCTAAATTTGGAACATTTTGAAAGAGGGTTGGGAGAGTTGAAAATACGACACCCAGTTTATTAAAGAATTTTTAAGATTTGGCTTATATCACAAACTACCAAAAGTAGTTGAAGTTTAAAAAACTTACCAGTAAAAGGGCCCAACCAGTAGGCAAAAAAGCAAGCATGCAAGCAAATAGATCCGATATGGTGAGGCCGCATACTACAAATAAGACAGTCATGACTGACATGAAGCCGAGGAATAGTAATGCTTTCAGGATCCTGAACATGAGCTGAAAGTCTGTACCAAATCTTCGTCTGCCCATCGATACCATCTAACAGCAACAGAAGAAACAAAAAAAAGAAAAAAGAAAAAAAGAAAGAACACTACAAATTAATATGTAGATTTTTCAGCAATATGTTGCGGAAAGGTTTATATATAATTGGCTACAAGTATTAACATATCATTTCTGCTCTTCTAAATATTTACATTTGAGCAATTCATTCTTTCGTTATTGTGGTTTTTATTTGCATACCTTTAGAACTAGAAGAGCAGTTACCAGAACTAGCCAAGAGAGTCCGTACACCTACAAAGAATTGAAGTATACAATAACTGATTCAATAGAGAACAAAAAGCAAGAATGCACTTATAGAATTTGAACACCAATAAGCAGACAACATTACTGAAAGTAAGAAAATATACCAACACACTCTTGCTGTGATGAGCTATATCAAGGTGGTAGACAATTCCATACTGGTAAATGAAGAAGCGAAGATCAAGTATAATCTCAAGAACCCTTCCCCTTATATTTGTATGTTTTAAGTGTTCTTGTTCTCCATCCCACCATGACTCCCAGCTTTTATCTGGTGAGATGCCAATACCACCGCGATTTCCCATCCATCTCTTCCAATCTGTCCAATCATCTACAGTTTTTTGCCAGTCAAAACCAGACGGATTGAACACAAAAGGGGCAAACAACCAAGAGGCAACCATGAACCACATAGAGAATGTGATAAAAAAGTAAAGATTAGAACTGCGATATGAATCCCCATAAACTAGATACAAGACCAGTAGTATAAACAGCTCCAGTCCTTTCACAAAGTGACTTCGGGAGTACTGCCTGTAGTTATCTGCAAACTTTGCATGAAAAACCACAAATCCACGACCAGTGGCCCGATATTTAGAACCTCCATGCAAGATTGTTCTGCCATAATAGTGTGCTTTTGTTCCAAGCTGGAATGTAAAGAATACTGAAGCCAGCTGCAGCTGCATGATGATAAAATCACCCAGAGCAGTGCGGAACCCCTTTTCCAGGCCAATTTCCATAACCATTGGAAGAACCAGTATCAACCCAAGCTGGAAGACGGAGGGCGTAGCCAAAGCCTGTTCGAGCGCCTTGGTTTGATGTATGCTAGGACTTTGAAGAATCTCTCTCTCCAATCCACTCATAACCATGTATAAACGTCCATACAAGAACACATATACAGTTATTACAGTAACCTGAAAAATGAATAAACTGGATAAGTGACAATACTTATATTTCAATTGGTTTGGTACATGAATTTCATATATTGGGGTCAAAAGAAATGTTTTAAGAGACTATAATTATATGATATTGGCTGATGCAGAGACAAAAAGCAATTCGTCTCAACAAGACATGAACTATAACTCTGCCGGAGCTTCTAAAAAACAAATAAAGAATGAGGCTAGTTTGATTAATATACCATGCTACTAAAGTAGAATCCAACTGTTGTAAAGTAGAATGAAAGCATTCTAAAGAAGTCAAACCGGCGCCCAAGCCGATAAACATCACGACTAAGTGTCTGCTCTCCATTTCCATTTGCAACCTTTGCCTCAAATGCTGATATTTGATTCATTCCCACATCACGCCCCTTGCCTACTTGAATATATTCATGATGTGTTATGTATCCCCCCCGGAGAGTTGAATTGAACCCTGAAGATTTCAACACAATTAGCCATCAGAATATACTTACAAGTGATATATTCTGGTGATTGATGAACAAAAGATTACCTGCAAATATATCCTCGCTTAAGTTGATTATCTTTGAAGCCTTGCTAATGCCACCTCTTGTTATGTGGAAGATTCGGTCAAATATATCAGGATGGCCATAATGGAACCGTACCCTGCAAAGTTAAATGTGAATAAAACAATTAGGTAGGGATATTTCTTAGAAGATAATTAATAAAATTATTTAAACTTTTTAAATTTAGCAAAAAAGCAAAAGATTTTTTTTTTATTGAGCTAAAAGTGTCTGAAAATTCTAATTAAGTTAAAAAAAATGAAATACATTTAATTACCTAAATTAGTTAAATTCAGCTATATTAATTATTAAGTCAAAAGAACAAAATGCCCTGAAGACTCAGAATCTACATAGAAATATCATGATATATTTGGCAGTTGAATATAAATGAGCACACAAATTGAGCAGATAAGATAACCATCAACAGCTAAGTAGCACAAAATATAATAGCATCAATGTTAAATTACAGAGCATTTTATTTATCTAGTAAAATTCGTTTCAGATTACTGATCATTTTATTTAGATCGCTTAGGTAGTTTACTAAGATTTAGAAATCGGTTATTTTTGAGTTAAAAGTTTAGTAAAATGGTTCCGGAGTCATAGGCATTAGGGTGCAATGTAGGCTAAGACCACAAACACAGATCATTCTTGTGACTTGCAATTGTTGAAATATGGACCGGCTAATCATAGGTATGGTAGAAGACATTTCATATCATAAATACCTGACATTATTTTCAAAGCTGATGTTTAATAATATTCCACCATTTTGATATTTTTAAGCATCCATTAACTTAATTGATTTAAAGGTGCAATTTAGCAAGTTGTATAAGAAAACCCCAAGAGGTTGAGTTGAGTGGTAAAAGACTCTTATATTCAACCAAGAGGTATATGGTTCTAAATCCTTTCACTGATTAGTATATTTATATCCCACAAGTCAGAAAAAATAAGCAAGTTGTGCAGGAGGAATAGTCCCTAGTCTAGAATTTCAGTGAATCTAATTTAAAGAAATTCAAGGATACTGATATTGATGTTGATTTGATTACAATTTGGACAATCATTTAAATGAGATTTAAACTATATATTAGATTTATCTCAAAAAACAGATTAAGTTTATTTGTTGATATATAAATAAGCCTTGAATCTATTTCTTTTGGCAGAGAATAGGAATGAATATAATGTTGTGGTCTTGACTATATCTCCCCTCTCTATTTTGTTTCTTGTACTTTTCTATCTCATTTGCTCTATTTCCTCTCTTTAATTTTTGTATCTTCTTGAATCTCTAAATTCCAATCTTTTCTCTCTTCTATTATCTATTTTTATATTCTTCTCCTTGTCCTACATCACATTGATTTACCATAAATTCAGGCTTACCTCAAAGGATTTGCCAAAATTCGTTGAGCAATAGTGACAAAACTTGTTTCCTGGTTGGACATGAACCATGCAAGTGAAGAAACACTGTAAAATAGAAGGGAAAAAAAAAGCATACAAATACACTTACTGATATTTCATGGAAAATTTTTATCTCAAACAAATGCTTTCGAACTGATGACTATAGTTGTGAAGATCAAATTCATTGTATGAGTATTTATATATCAAAAATGCTCTAGTGGGGACGTCGTGCAACTTATATAGCACAATTTTACATGCGGCATGGTTCTATAGTGTCTCATGAATACAGTTGAAGCTGTAAATTAATAAGATAGGGCCACATGAAAGCATTGCTCGCCATAACATGAGCAACATCGCCCACTAGATCATTTGTGTGTGTGTGTGTGTGTGTGTGTGTGTGTGTGTGTGTGTGTGTTAGGCTGACCTTCCAGTAAAAATATGCTCCCTTAGACCCAATATTGTAGGTTCTCGCCCTCCAGAAGGAGACTTCAAAAATTCCTCCAATACATTTCTCATTTTGAAAGCCTCCTCAAAGTAATTATCCTGGAAAAAGAGAAAAATATCAGAAGACAGATTGAATCAGTTAGTAATATATCCTAAAAGAAGCCAGAACAAAAAAGGAAGCAACCTGATTCATGTCTATTGTCTGCAAGGCTTCTCCACGAGTAAAGATAATTGCATGATTTTGATTTTCAGGTTTTCCTTCACCAATATCTGTTGGAGGTCCTGGAAGCTTGATCCGATATATTTCCTAATAGGAAAAGCAATAATCTAGGGATATCATATACAATTTCTAACAAGAGATAGGAAAGAAGAGCTTGAACAAAAGCATTGTTGTCAACCCTCATGTAGTCACAATTTTTTTTTATCTAAATGTCATACTAAGAACCTGATCTTGATGTCTTCCTTCTCTACTTAGGCACAAAGATGCATTAGTCCAATCAATGTTTGAATGTGTTGATGTCAGTACAGGGTAGAATATCAAAGCAAAAGTTGTCAGCACTGCACACACAACTCAATTTTACTCTAAAAAAAGCCTCTTTAACAAATTGGAGGTGGCTATAAAAATGCAAATTGCATTTCCACCTTTCACACAAAACTTAATATAATCTTCCTGATTGACCATTTTCCCCTTTTGTCTCCAAAATGCCATACTATGAGCTCATTTAAGAAGTTGACAGCTTTCCTATATTTTGCTTTTTTTGTCACTCAGATCATGGACTGACTTGATAACATAGTAGATTTAATTTTGATGAAAAGAAAAGAATACATGATAATATATTGACTTATTTCTTTTAAGTCATATATTACGAAATCAAACATCAAGAAAATCAAAGTATAAATTGATGCCCAATATCTAGGAGAAGCAATGAGAGAATCTAACAAAACTGCATTTTGGATGTCTATCTATTCAATGGCTATATCTTGGCAGTAATTTAGTAACTTTTATTGACAATGTAACTGCATATCTTAAAACTAAAGATGTGATAAAATAGAAAGAATAATATAGGTCATACATAAAGCACTACAGAAACATACAAACAAGACAAATGAAGAACCTAAGCTATAAGAACATTACCAACTTGGCTTTGCAATTAGTGTCCAACCACATTTGAGAATCAAGGCACAATGTTGTCTGCTTTGTTACTGATGAAGAAATTAGTTAAATAGATGGTTTGAAAAGACAGGACTCTTAAAAAGTAAATGGGCAATGCTGACAACTGATTGAAGTTATAAGAATTAATATGTAAGAATTCAACATTATATATTCAGCAAAATAACTCTAAAAGCATGTGAATTCCGTATCAGACTAGTAAATTGCCATTCATACCTCATCTAACTTATCTCCTCCCTTCAGAAGAACGGAGTAATAGACCTTCTGAGATTTATTATTCACAGTTTCCTCGCTTTCATCTATGAACGCAACACGCAAGGATGGATACCTATACAATGTTTACTTAATTAAAGATTACATCCAAAAAATAAATAACAGAGAACTAGTGAAGTACGTCAGACAACAATGTCAACTTACGTTAACATGAGATTTAGAATGTTACTGTAACAACTTCGTTCTCTTGCATCATCAGATTTTTTCTGAGTACCATACATCTGACAAGAAACAACATAGGTAAACTTCATATTGGCCAGAGCCTCCACACGATCTAAGAAAGCCCTATCGGTGCCCTGGCTTGATTTCATGGTCCGAAAGTCCCTCGAAATTGCTGCACAAATATTTTATTAATTATTTATTTCAACTTGCCATGGTATCAGCTTTGAAAAACATTTTAATAAACTAAAGAAGATGGTGAGTCGGAGTTGTTATTTAATATCAGTGACAGAAAACACAAACCATTGTCTCCTGCAAATTCCAGGAAGCATTGCAGTTCTAGAGCCCGCTTGTAGTACATCATCCCCCTCACTGGCAGAAACACATATATATTAATTGAAATAGCTTAAGATATACAAAAAAAAACATAGTACAAGATGGAGGCAAAATTGTGGTCATCCAGACCTGTTCTAGAAAGTGTCTGCCCTCTGTAAGATACCCAGTGACATTTAGCCTCCTTCTGGTCTTCATCAGAATATTTAATTGTGCGACTTTGGAAATTTTTCCATTCATCTTATTTTCAGACACACGTAGCTGTTCAGTAAGTTCTTACAAATCAAAACAATAACAAAGTATACTGCAGCATTGGCTCTGAAACTCACCAGGATATATTTTCTGTAGGTAAAACAAAGTCGATATCCCATCTTCATTTTCCTTATTAAGTTCATCAATAGAATAAAGAACATCTTCTCTATAATATGGTGTCAAAACACTACAACATGAATCAAAAAGGAAATTTACATCAAAATAAAACATAAACAGCACATAGAAAGAAAATAAAGGGAAAATAAATCAATATATAAACAGCCACCTATATCTGATCACTAGATAATAAATGAAAGAGAAGAGGCAACACAAACAATCTAACTTCAGACGATCCCTAAGTGACCAAAAGGAGCAGCAAATTGTGAATGCAACTATATGTAACTTCAGATGTTACCTAATGCAAAAACACACACTACCTAAGTGACCAAAAGGAGAGGCAACTTGTGAATGCAACTATACGTAACACAAGAACTATCAACCCTCTACTGCCAATCTAATTGCAGCAATAGATCACTGATGGTTATCAAAGAATTCTTCAATATAACACTATCACAAACTTAATATAGAGGATTTTCCAATCTTGTTGGCAACCTACAATATTTTCACTAAAACAATGTTTTGGCAACCACTGACCTAAATGAGAGCATGTCACGAACTTTTGGAGCACTTGGCATATTCATAAATAAGGAATTTGCAAAGAAAGTGATACGACGGCGAGCATCCAAATTTGTCGGCACATTTATGGCAGATTCTTTTACAGTCAAAAGCAAATGGAGCCGAACAACCTAAAAAAAAGAATGGAATAAGAACATGAGACCCCAACATTACTCACGTGACATCCGAAACAAATAAATGACTACCAAGATTACCTTTTCCCTCCAAGATGTATCTCGTGTTAGTCCAATATCTATCTTTTCAAATCTCTGCTCTTTCTTGTCATTTCCAGTCATCTGACTGTGCCTGTGACCTCTTTCAAGGATTCTATATGAAGAAGAGAAAACACATATCATCTACTATTCATGAAGATTCATCAATAGTATAAGTAAAAATAGGTCCTACATCCCTACAAAGTTTGAACTCATCAGAACTTACTCAAAGCCATTAACCATAATATCCTGAGTGATAATTTCAATAATATCCTGGAGAACATTGATTATCTGAGACTTGTAGACATCCTCACTTTTATTGTCAGATAGCTGTCAAGAAACCAACTTGATTCCTAAGGACTGAAATCAAATCTAAACGATCATCGCTGAAGTGTTCAAACAGGATAAAAATAATTATTAAAAAAAATCATATACAAAAAGTCATTACCAACAGTTTTAAAAACTTCTCCAACTTCTCACTGAGTGAAGGCATCTCACTCATGCGAAATTCATTCAAGAACCTATGCGACTGAATACTGATGTCTACTACTTGACAAATCTCCCTCACAATCCTGTTTTACAAGAGAAAAAGGGAAACCAACTATGAGGCTTCTAATATCAAGAATTTTTTTTTTAATTCTTTTGGTCTTATAACAAAATATTGAAAATGGTCAGACGGCCTTTTGTGAATGTTTGTGCATCTTCAAGCCGGTAATGTAAATGATTTAGCCTTACATCTTATCAGCTTCATCTTCTAGAAGGCCATTAATTATAACCCGGAGCGTCTCATAACATTCAATGATTGCTGAACGCATATAATCGTCATTCTTTATCTTCTTAAATAACTCAGCATCCTCTTTCTCTTTAAAATCTTTTGCCATGTCTAACGCAATAGGAATCTGGCATACAATCAAACAAGAAAATAAGTTAGAAACTTAGCATTATAAAATTAATATGAGAAACCACTCAAAGAATTTACCTTGCTGGCAAGCAGAAAAGGTGGCCACTGGATAACAGAGACCTCAGTTGAAGAATATGGCAGAAGCAACAAGTCTCTCTCCCTGAACAACGAGAAATCAAAGAAAATATTGGAAACTTATAACTGATGCGTCAAATATAAGGAAAAATTTTAAGGATTCAGTCCTAACCCATTGCTGATCAGATCCTCTGTCCGCATACTTTCTATGAACTCATTCCACACCAGGGAAAAATTTGTAAGATTCCATCGTTGTATTGACTCTTCCTGCAAAAGTGAAAAATTTTACTTAAGCCAGAGACAGAAAAAAGGAAGAAAGGCTCTAAACAAATATATGTACAATTTGATTTTAAAAGATACTGAAAGTCATATGGGACGAAGAATAAGGGAGGGATGGGATTGCAAATAAACCCATCTGGAGTTTTGAAGCATCATGTGATAGATGCAAAGGGATTATAACCAGATATATATCGCACTATAATGGGATTGGACCGTGGAATTTCTAATCTCACTATCGGATAAGGAGCTTGGGGGAGGGAGAGAGAGATGGCTTCCAGTGACTTCCATTTGCCAGCATTAGCACCAATGTATCAACAATCTCCAGCAACCATCAGTCGCTTTCAACAACCACTAGATCTCTCTTATTTTCTCCTCTTTTATTTTCTAGGTCTCCCTTTTCTCTTCCTGTTTACCTATTATTCTGTTATCATCATTTTTCTCTTATTTTTCTATGATTAGATGGTTATCTGTAGTGCTAATCCTGCTCAGTAGCAAATTAATTGAAATTCCAGAAAATGAAGAGCAATTGTGCAAATATAAAAGGTCAATAAGAATTAGTAGTACCATGTATCTTTCTTTTCTTTCTATATCTGATGATGGCACAAGATGACGACAGAATGCTGAAGGCACAGATTCAAATCTTGAACGTAACATCCCAAGCGTGCGTATCTAAAAAGTGCAAATGTTTTCAAATTTATAATCTATAAAAATATTCATGATACTAACTCAAATATCACTATAACTAAATATCTGCACAATCATGAATTTTTCATTAGCATGTTTCTCAATAGTATGAGAAAAACTGGCCACTAACCTCACCCAAATGGCTTAATGCCCCATGAATCCCACCAAAAAGAGTATAAAATATGGAATACCATATTTGAGCATCCATAAAATAAACCTACACACCAATGAAACTTATCACAATGGAATAGGTTAAAGGTTATGTTATAACAAATAAAAACACAGCATGAAGGCATAAAATTCATTGGTCTCAAAATTTTTTTATGTTTTACTTACCAGGACAATTGGAGCCCATATTGCAATAACAACTCCAATATTATGGGTTACTACAGCAATTTCAGATGAAATACATTCTTCAGCCATATATAAAAGATAAATAAAAACAGCTTAATAAAATGAAGATGAATTATTACCATTTGGAAAGAATTCATGCCACTTATAGTTATCGACATGCATCCCCATGATCAACTTTGTTGGCGCAACAAGTGGCAGTATCTATGAAGAAAATATGAAAATTATTGCTTTAGAATAACTTGAGTTTGTGATGTTATTTATAAATTGAAACATAAGTGTATTATAATTTATTCACCACAAAGTCATTTCACATGTTCTTCCCAATAAAAAGATATAGTTGCAGTACAAATTAAGTACATAGTTTATGACTGTTGATAGGCACTGAAGAAAGTTTTAATGGTTTGAATTTAATTTTCACTGAACTATAGTGGGCTGTATAGCATATGTTTCATTCTTTGACACCTTGGCTGGCAAAAGATTTCATCAATCCTTAATAAAAAAACTCCAGAATTTCTATAAGGTTCTAGGTGGAAGCCAACACTTTACACCAGATCCTTGTTTTTCTATCAAGTCCTCAATATCATGCTGCAAGTATTGAGAAATACACATACAGTATTTCAATAAAACAACTATGATTTGTAGCCAATGCCAAAGCACACTGATGAAAAAACAACCACAATGACAGGTGGCATTTTTGCACATGTACATAGATGAAAATGGCAAGCAAACTTACCCATGAAGGAGAGAAACAAAAGGTGATGGTTGCAGCAGGGCCGCCTCAAAGTGTGCATACATAATAAGTTCTCTCTCTCTCTCTCCTTACCCAATTTGACACTTATATACAGGATCCAATAATACAATACCATCCCATATCAAGAAGAGACTTGATTCATAATGTATAAGATCAGTCCATATGAATTCAGGTTGGGCTAACTTTCATGGTCAAGGTGAAACTTCTTCAACCCCAAGCTGACAGTTTATGGCTTGAGATTACTAGGAAGGATTGAGACAAAGGGTAGAATTGAACACACCATACATAATAAATCACCACGATAGAAGACTGTGTCAAATAACATAGATATTAATTATAGGTGAATGGTGGAAATGTGGCTAAATTTTTTTACCCCAATTTTCTTGAGATAACTAATGAGAATGAACTTCAGATAATTAGCTACGTATACAACCTTATATATGGACTTCAAACCCATTTTTCATTCTACAAAATTATTATTATAATAAGTTCTCAGGTTAAAATGTACATGAAATTCTCTCTGTTACGATTCCATTTTTGAATGAAAAATATAGAAAAGATTTTTTCACCAACAAGCAGAGAGCAATGACCAAATATCAGATCATTGGAAGTAAATCTCGGTAGAATAATGATTCTAGTTTAGAGCAATTAGAGCTTTGACAACTAGCACGTAGCTGGAAAGCTAAATATTAGGTTTCTTTTTGTTGGAAATTCTTAGCAGTAGCATTACAAATAGTTTTGATTGCCAGTGTGTGACAACCTATGATGAAGTTCTTACCAAGAGGTGGAAAGTCAACACCTCAATAAACATCATGAAAAGTCTACAAGAATTTTAAGATGCATAAGCTTATATGCACATGCAGACAAAAGTTTTTATATGAATCAAAACTTCACGAGTGCATATTCACTTTTATTTACAATGCACTTGCATTAAATTTAGCAACAAATTTGAACCAATGAAGTGTTAATTCAGTTAACTGATAAGTAAGAAGAAATCACCTCCACATAATAACTGAATGCTAGCTTACTGATCAGCAGCATGATCCAAAACAACGTATACCTGGGCAATTGAAATTTAATTCTGTTAATGCAGAATTGGCAAGGCATGTCCAAATCATGGCAGCATTAAGGCACCAGACTTTATATTCTCCAAAGGCCCAAACCCCCCTTAAGTAAAAGGAAAACGGGAAATGATAATCAAAACCATCCTCTTATCTTACTTCAGAAGTTGAAACATTCCCTCATGCAAGCCTCTTCCAACATATAGTTTTGGCTGCAACATAATAAAATATACGGGAAGAACACTCATTCAATTTACAAAAAGTTAAAATGGAAGAAAGAGAAAATAACACAAGTGGAAGAAAAAATAAAAAATAACATCAGTGAAAGGTAACCATTCAAGGTATTCTTACCTGAGCCCACCACATAATAAGTGTGATGATATGTGAGTTTGACCGCTCCATAAATCTCCGCAAACTTGGAACAAGAAATAATATAGCAGCCAATATATTGGGTATCCAATAAATTGCAATAGCATAATTATACAAAGACTGACTCTGCCAATTCCCAATCCAGTTACTGAAGAATTTTACTAGTCCAGTTGGATTCTGCACAGAACTGGCATAACAAATTGGCAGAATAACAACCCATGCAGCTGCTGCTACAAATTTCAGAAGGTACCGCAATATTTGGGTAAATTTCAAACTCCTCCAAGCATTTAAACTGAGGACTATATCCAATGCAGCTGCAGAACAATGGGTAGAAAAGTATGTAAGCATAGACCGAAGTTGTTCAATCTACAACATGCTGTTGAAATGGGATATGCCTGCAGAGGTATAACTGTGGCATTGTAACATAATGAAGCTTCAAAATTGCTAAAGGCAACAATATCATATAGCTAATTCTCATTTTGTGTATGCTACAAGCAAGCAACAATAACTTATTAATGAGATGGAGAAAGAAAATTCCAGTTCTTAATCATATATCACCAATACCTTGTAGCAGATTAAGAATAGCTTCAGTAATGAAAATGGTCAGTATATTTTTGAACACATCCTCGTCAAAAAATGCAGCTAGTGATCCAGAAGGACTCCATGCAACAATTATCATAGCCTAGAATCCATAAATTCAGAAACGCAATTAATTTTTCTAAAAATGGTCAAAAAGTAAGTTTCACATTCACAACCCATTAAGCAACCTGGAGAGCCATTATAAAAAATATCCACATTCTGTCAAAACTTCTATATATGTGCAAAAATGTGCGGGCTTCAACAAAATTAGTCTTAGGCTTCCTCTTTTCAGCGGGTATTTGGTTAGGCCTCCTCTTTTCAGCGGGTATTTGGTTAGGCCTCTGCAAACAAATATATGAACCTTATCTTAATTCCTAAAATAAATAAATAAATAAATATAATACCTTTACAAGGAACTCATAGCAAGCAAGGTGAGCATACAAATACATCAAAAAAATTGAAAGAGTAAAAGATTCCAAAAAATAAATGCAAAAAACCTTAAATTTCTACCATCTTGATTTTACATATCTATTATAATGCAGCGGTGCTCAATTTAGTGGTTCAAATTTCAAATTGTTAAAATGACTATCAACATAACAGGTGTTACAACTATTCTTCTCCCTGTCTAAATTACAATGTATGAGTTACAACAGCAAAAACTTCAACTCAATGTTGCATTTCTGTTCCAGAACAAATTAAAAGCAAGTTATAGCATCAGTATTTGTGTCAATTATAAGAACAGTATTGCAATGTTTACCCATTAATTTCAGCATAAATACAATTGATATACTGTTTAGATAATTCTCCCCTTCTTTAAAGAGTGGCTTCTTTATTTATTAATCTTTTTTTATAATATTTTAAAATTATATTTTTGCAAAGAAAAGGACAGATGTAATGCAGTTTGAAATAAAAAATTTATCATTTAATTCAAGTATTCTTTACCCAACCACTTTGAGTACATTTTCATCAACTTAATATTTGATTTCTGTGGAGGCATCAACAAATCATTGTCAAATTTGATTATGATATATGGTTCGCTATGTGACATTAGGTCATGAATCAATAATCAGAGTTACATCTAAATCATGGAATTATAAGATGAATAAAATAATTTGTGTATTTATGATTCTTGGAAATTATTAACCAACAATATTTCTTCTATGAAAAATCACAATACATGGAGCATGACAGTAAAAGATTTAAAATTATATTTTCTAGGAAGAAAGAAAAGATCTAAAATGACTCAAAAATGAGAACTTGCCTTGAGGAAAAAAAATTTAAAAGGAAAAACAGTTTGTACCTCGCTTGCAGGTGATATCTCTTCTGAATGGATAAAAAAATCAGCTTTTGGGTCCATTGGCCACTTCAGTCTGAAACACTTTTTAGACCTATAAACAATTGTTGGGGTTTTGTGGGGTTTCAGATAATAAACATTGGATTGAAGTACAAAAACAGAAGTTACCATTAGAAAACTCACCAAAAGTACTCATTCAAATCATCATAATTTCTCCACTTTGAATGGCTTGCCTTGCCCCCTTTGTTTCTCTTGGCTTCCTTTTTCCACCAAATACAATCAATTTTCATTTAGAAAGCTGCAAGTGTTAAAACAGATAATTTATCAATACAACAAAACAACAATTACCTTGCGCAAAACCTGGTAGATAGGGGTTATGACAGCCCGCAGAAATGTTTCTTCGTCAGGTGCAGCTGTTTCGTAAGTGTCCCCAGTGACCGGGTGCACATTGCTAAACAAAATTCCATAAACCACATCTGCCATCTTACATAATCAGGAAACAAAGAGAGGGTTACTTTCATTTGTGCAGAAGCTGCAAGACATTAAAAGAAAGAGGTTTTATGGTTTAGAAAACTAATATCATAAAGTAGATTGCCAGATCAATTGTTGTATTCCCCCATCTAAAAAGGCTGACTGTTCCCAATACTGAATTGCTTCTAGATCTAAAGCAGTTTTAAGTCTCACATGGTCTATTTCTCATTATAAAAGAATATGAGTGCTTAAGTTATAATTATGTTTTAACAAATCACTCCTTATGGTTTTCCCAATTGTGTAAAATTGAATAAGACCGATGTTCAGAAAAAAATCAGAGAAAGAAATTAGACTGTCATTTGTCTCAGAAAAACTATCAGCATATAAATGTGTGTGTATGAGTGGGTTTCTTACTGCTGCATTGTCTATCTCCTATAGCTTCAGGGAATTCGATCTAGAAAACATGACTATAACAAGTAGGAAAATATAACTAAGTACCTGTTTGGCAGTGCAAATCTACACTACATAAGTATTAAACTAATAATATAAGTATTTATCCATGTGTTTAGCTATTTACTATATATAAGTGCTTATCAAATTTAATTAGCACTAAAAGTGATTTTTATATTAGTACATAACTACATAGTAATAAAAATAGTACTTAACTGTTTTACGGGTTACATAAAATATTTTAATAAAAAAATTAAGAAACGCTAAAGAACAAGTTCTAAAATGAATAGGCGCTTATGCATTTTACCATTTTTTCTTTAGCACTCTCAACTGGACCCTAAATAAGATATGGGCAGTTCTGGTCGCTCAAACTATAAAAGTCTAGATACCTTTATATTGAGAAGATAGCATATTTCTGTCCATGGTCTCCTTTCAATAAAATTTGAAAACTCACATACATAAAAGTAATTACTTTATATTTTTCTTTCAGGAGATTGATACAGAGATGAGTTGCAGTATGAACAACCAAAGGACTCAAGACAAAAATTAACAATAACAGTTGCAGAACAACCTTCTACTCAGTTGAATGAAGATTCACCATTGAACAAGTTTAAATAACTGACAAAGTTCCACCTTCCAAGAAATAATACTAAAAGACAACAGAAACTAGCTCCAACCTACAGATGCATAAATCTTAAATCATCAATAGTGTTTCAGTAGCAGTAAACATACATTATGGAAGATGTAGCAAAGGCATTCAGGCATAAATCGAACATTTGAAGCTTCACCCCAGATAAGAAGATAAAGCCCAATGTAGATGAGCTGTAGCTGCTGTTTGTCAGAACCTGCAGGAATCCTGCAAAGTGAAAATGATCCACACACTAAATACATCTAAGAATTGTACACAGTATGCTACAGTTCTAACATACTTAATAATCCATGGTTTAAGCTTAAAATTTGGAAAGAAACAGGACAACTTACCTAGTATTTTGTTCACAACGCAAGTAATTACACCATGACCAGTAGTTCTTGAAAACTTTATTCATCAACTTCAGTACAGTACTACTACTCAGCTGAAATAAGCTTTTATCAATATTAACATCTAATGGATTAAAGATAGTAAATAAGACAGCTATTAGGAAATTTACAGAATCTTCAGAAAGCATTAAGCGGGCCAGTAGAACAATATTTACCCCATCATATTCTTCAAGATTCTTTTTTCGTACATCCATATTGGCGAGAAGCAATATTAGGTGCTCCCTCTGATTTGCTACATTCCCTTTCTTCAAATCCCATAAAGAGGTAAGAAAAGAATGTTGTCAGATAAAATGATGTTTTCCTCATTAGAATTCATTTGAAAAAAAGCATTCAATCAATAGACCATTGCTAAGGTCTGTCTTTGTAATATATTTAATTCATTGACAGCATGGGATTAACAGATCAAACCGGGATAAGAGCTAGTCACAAGTTGAAGGCTTGGAGCTATCAACTGATACTTTTAAAAGGGTTTTTAGATTAAGAGTGAGGCAAAATATAAAGGATACAGGAGAGAATATGGTGAATGTTAACCAAAGAGAAAAAATGAGTTGTCATTTTAGGAATCTTTTTTTGGATAAGAAACAAACATTATTAAAACTATGACACGAGGACAAAAAGAGAGATGGACTATAAGTCCACCACCAGATTTATAAAAGATCTATTAGACAAACTCTATAGTATAATCCAATACAAAAATGAGCTTCAGTCAGCATTAGTGCAAAACAACATCCCAGTTCTCTAAAATAAAGATAAAGAAGAGTGCTGAAGCATAGAAACTAGAGTGTTAACCATAAAGCTAGCAAGACTGAGGAGAATGCTAACCATAGAAACTAAAGCAAGGTGGACAAATAGAACTATGCAACTGGGGTATCCAATGATTGTTGAAACCCATGGAATTGAAATAGGCGGATGATGTAGAGAACTTCAACTGAAGCATTACATAATTCTAAAACACTCACGGGGTAAGAGAAAAATATTCATAAACAATGACAAGTCATCCAGTTACACTCCATGGAACATGGTGTGATGCAGTTAAGAAATGACACTTCAATAAAATTATGCAGCCTAATTGCGGATGTAATGATGGGCCAATAGGAATACAAGAATTTACAAGGTAAGAAATGAATACATTCATCAGAAAGTACACTTAGAAACTGTCATGATAAACGAAGGACTGTAAGCTTGATTATGATTTGCCTATGTATACGTGTGATGCCAACCTAGAATTCCCCAACATGAAAGAGTGATTTTATTCAGGTGGTATTGAAGAAAAAGAGAAAGGCAGACTAAAAACTACAATGCTAGAAGCATTAGGGGAAAAAAAAAAAACTAGTTATCTAAACATGCATTAGAAATATGACTTCAGTTAGGATTGGGAAAGTAATCCTAACTAGTCCAGAGTTTAGGTTTATAAAGTAGTCTCTCTATAGCGAGACTCAACTCAACTGATAATAACAATACTTCTGTCCTAGTTACTTAGTTAGATAGAGGGGGATAAATGCTCATAGTGCATTTTTTCCAGAGGTATGGACTGACTTTCCTCTCAGAGATTAAAAGTTGAAGATTTCTCAAAAAGATATCATCGGATTCTACAAAGTGGACTGAGCACAGAGTTAACTTACTAATAAATGAACTAAAGCTTACAGCATGTGACATGTAGATAGAAAACTAAAAGGGAAAAAGGGAATTCTAGGAATAAGTTACCTGAAACCCAAAAATGGAAGAAAGCCAATCAAGTATGTCAAAAATAGATTTGTCCCTTGCCTCAGATGTGTCATTAGAGACATTGGTTGTCAAAGGAACAGCTGGCATGGGAAGATTTTGCACATTACGCAGAGCATGAAGTGCCGCTTTGATCTATACTCCCAGAGGAAAACAACAAGTAAACATGGTTGAATGTAATGAGTGTAAGAAAAGCAGGGCAACAAACACTTCAGATATGCAACCTCAGGGAGTTCCATGATTGCTGCTTTGGCCCCAACAGCATTTAGTGGAAGAATGTTATAGTGTTCATATTGTTCTCTTTTCCTCTGAACATCCAGGGCATACCTTTGTGTCTGTAAGGACAAGTAAATTGCAAATCCACATTTTCAGTGCTTTCCAGATGCAGACATAGACTTAATAATATATGTTTGGTACTGGTATTATACAAATCATACCTGATCATCAACTCTTTCTGAAGGTACCACTGTTTCCAGCACATCATACAATACCGATGCAATCTGCAGAATCTTAGCCATCTCCTCCCTTCAACAGTAACCAAAAATCAAAAAGAACAAAACAATGAATAGTGTGCTTAGCTAGAGTGGGCATGTCAACAATTCAAAATCAAGCCTTACAGTTTTCTTGTATATTGGGCTTCTTTAATATTATTCTCATAGAAATTCTGATAATATTTTAGGATTTCTTTTGGATCATTTCTCGCAAGCTGAGGCTTTGTTTCTTCTTCTTCCTGCAACAAACAGAAATTTAGAATGTTCTGAATCAGAATTTTGGAATTTATGAAAAGTCATTGGATTTCAGTGTTGATATTTAACTTTTAAAGCTAATAAGATGTCTCAAAAATAGTTAGCCAATAAATTCATGTGCATAGCTTAGACAATGAATATGATAACAGTCAATATTATAGACATTGCAACTAGAGATTGCATTCTCTCTGTAAATTTCAACCATGAACTCCTACACTGCCAACTCAATTGCAACCACCAGCCTTCAGGTCTCTTTAAGAAGATGATAAAGATAAGTACATATGGAAAGGAGCAATTAGTCTCAAAGCTAACAATCAATAGTTAAAAGAATTCCTCGCATTAGGGGAGTATAAGCTAAATTGTCCCTGAATGTGAATGACAAAAAAACAATTTAAGTCTTAAGAGAGGTCACTTCAAGCAAAATGCTAAATGACTAAAACCACATTTAGACACCCCTTCCAAGACCCTGCTTTGGCAGGATGAGATTGAGGTAAAGGCCTTTTGGACCAGACTTCCAAATAGTAACCTCTTTCTTTTACCCTGCTAAATATACTAAACAATGATAGAAATCATTTAGACAATTAACATGAATTTCACAAAACAAGGACCACCACTCAATGACAAAAGAAAAAAAGAACGAAGCATTAAAACTAACTATTAGGTCTACCTTCTCAAGTCTATGCAACAGATAAGTCTTAAACTGTCGGACACCACGTCCATTTGATGTTGGATCCATCCTATGAGCCTTCTCGAATGCATGGAAGCGGCCTGGTTGAGCAAAATATTGTGAGGTCACAATAAAAAAAATTTCAGCCACAAAAACATATATAAAGAACCTTTGACATGGACAAAGAACGGCAATTATCAACATTTAGCATTCCACACCCCCGCCCCCACAACACCCCCAAACCCTTTCTTCCCGCCCCAAAAACAAAGAAAAAAAAAAGCCATTAATAAAGTAATGTAGCAAGCTGCCGAAAAAAGACAAGAAAAGAAAAGAAAATTGAGTTGCATTGTAAGCACCAATAATTAGAGAAAAAAATTATAAGTTTTTTTTCTAGTTTGTAGGAAAAAAAAATAAAAAACAAAAGAAATAAAGAGCTTACAATTCAGTTATCAACCATTAATTCTCAATTTAAGTTTCAGCTATTCTAATTACGGTAGTCATTCATATTCCTTAGAGCAGAAGCAACCAGTTTCTCCTAAAACAATACATATTTGTCAATGCTAACCAAATGAAGAAAACCAAATAATATCTGCCAAGACATTGAGTTATGACACTCATTCATTTTTCTCACCCTTCTGTTAATTAATAAAGGATAATCATTTTGGTTATAAGAAACACACGAAAAGTCATTTTGGAACTATAAGGAAAACAATATTCAAGATAAGCCCTCGGACTGACGTGAGATGAGAATGGTATGATTTCAAAGGATATAGATGGGAAAAAAATGAAGAGCAAAAGCCATGTTTGGATGCCTTTTCTTCTACATAATCCACTTTCTGTACTTTTTTTTTTTTGAGAAGCCACATAATCCACTTGCAACCATGCTCCAGCATCAATGATTATACCTCATGTCCCAAATAATCAACAAAATATTAGATAGACTCCTTATTCAAAGAGTATGCTCCAATTCAAGAAAATTTAATCAAAACTATACCTCGAAAGACCAAGGTAGAATCTATCCCTAATTGCTCAACTAAATTCAATGCAGCACTATTCGAAGTACTTGGGTTCAAACAGAATTATTCAATACAGTAATAAAAGGCAAAGCTGAAAGCAAAGAATTGGACAACATTTTACAAGATAAAGCTTGTTTTCAGTCAAGAGGTGTTAGTGAGTGCCATAGATACAAACCTATTAGCTAGTCTATGAAAAATTGGAAAACCCTTAACGTTTTTGGTCTATTAACAAAGGTTGAAGATCATTCCTAAGGCAACCATCAGAAATCACATCAGCAAAAAGACTGCATAGATTCCAACACTAGCAACCATCTGAATATATTGCTTTTTGTGAGATCTCAGTAATTGATTCAGATTCAAGCTTACCTTTATTGTCACAATGGATCTGCAAAACAATGAGCTCATGATATAGCTAAATGCCTCACCAACAATCCTTGAGGTGTCTGCCTGGGCCACTTAGGCAATTGAGAGACATATAGTACTGAACTTAAAAACCTAAAGTTTGTTTCTTCATCTAAAAATGGTGAGGGCAAGGTAACCAGCAAAAACTATCACTGCTCCAAGAAGGAAACCATAGCCCTTTGTGATTTGCATGGCAGACCAATAAGCTCTAACTCCAAAAGTTTTTATCCACAATCTAGTGCCAACATTGATCTTCATCCACAAAATGCATCTACTGATCAAAATGCCACAATGTCCATTACTTTCAAGGATTAGTATGTTGAGCACTTGACTTTATTTTCCACATTCTAAAAGAAATGCATCGGCGGCAGGCCTTGGATGCACTGTTTTGGTCATTCTTTCATCTTGCTGATGCAACACTGTCATTGGCATTTCTTTTCAAGTATGTACCATTATTCACAATTTTAACAGTTTTTGACCATAGAATTCCTAATTTTCATTAGGGACAATTTTTTCATTACCAGACTCTGACCTTTAAAACTAAATAGTTTTTGGTGGTAAAAATCTTTAGTTGAATTCATAATATGTTATTACATGCCCAAATTTAATACCTTTGCTTTAATAAAATTGCAAATTCTCCTCTTAAATCATCATGGCTGAAAATATCTAATATATCAAAATGGGTTAAAGTTCTTGATTGAAAAACAAAGTATATCACAATTACAAATTATTTTGCTTTTAAAATCTTTAGAGCAAAACAAGAAGTACTACATCATAAAAAATATATAAAATTAAATATAACTTTCAACAGAAAATATTAAAATCCAGCACAATGGAAGCACATCATTACCCACACAAAATCAATAATTTAAGCAAATCTATGACACTGTAAGCACATTACACTCCTTTGAAGCAATATAATAATAGTAATAGTAATAGTAATAATAATAATAATAATAATAATAATAATAATAAGAGATTCTGTTAACGCGTGCCCTGACAATATACAATAACTAACAACTGTTACAAGCAAGATAAGTAAAACCGATATGAAAGTTGACGAAGCCAATGCCTTATAAGAATAGAAATTATTTCTTTAATCTCACTTATGAATTACTCCTTAACCAAGACACACCATTAACACAATCTAATAAGAACAAACAATAACCAAGTAAACGATAACATCACATTAACAAACCTCCGAAAAGAAACAAACAAGAAAAAAAAGAAAAAAGAAAAAGGTATATGGAGAAAACTAACAGAGATATGCGACTCTTGGGTTTTCCTTTTCGATTTCATTAGCCACACGAAGAATGGGAGCAATGGCGGCCAAAGACGAGGGCACCAGCTCACTATCAACGGCGGAGTTGTCATCGTTCTGCGGGTCCAACAACATGGTCTGGGCTCGACTCAGCCTCTTCGACTGCGACCGCGGTGGGGCCCCCTCTCTCTTGGTCCCACTGGAACTCGCCATAACGGCACCGCTTCGAACCACTCAGCACTATTGACTGAGAAATCACCAGAACTTGTTGTTTCACTATCTACTACTACTACTGCTTCTTCTCCTTGTTTTGAGTAGCGTTTGTGAAGAGACAACATATTTTTTTAATGGGTATTTGTATAGAAAGAGAAAGAAAGAAAAGAGATACTTTGGGTGCTAGGTGGGGCAAAGTGGTTTCTCCGAGAGGAAGTAAAGAATGTAAGTTCTTTTTATCAAATTAAAGAGGAAATCTATATGAATGTTTGGTTGATTGATTGCTTTTGCTTTTTTGGGTTCTTGGAGTGGATTATGATAAAGAAATCAAGCGATAAGTCTGCTTTTCCTGAAGCTTAAGCTTTTCTTTTCTGCAATGAGTCTGCTTTTCCTGAAGCTTAAGCTTCTCTTTCTGCTTTTGCAGGCTCAACTGACTTTTTCCCTTCCTTCGCAGTGGAAGCTGAGATCACAAGCGGGAACTGTCGCAGGTATTGGTTGCTTCTTCTTTTTTTTTTTCCACTTTATTAATTTCAGCAGGACGGCAGGGTCTGCGCATTTTTTGTGCTTTTGGCTTTCTAGACTGACGCGTGTACATGTACTACAGTGTTTTTGTTCAAAACGCTGCCGTTCAAACGCGATACAGTTTTTGATATTACAAATTTGATTGATCGTCCAGACATAAACTTTTTAACAGGATTCCAACACCATATATGAAATTTTGTCAATACAGTAAATCAGTATTAAAAAATTAGAGCATATTTAAGATTGCCATAGCTTGAACCACAATGACATGGGATTCAGGAATAACATGGAGAGGAGGAACCATACGAAAACCAAAATTTCTTGTTGGGCTGATTGGTCCAACAAAGAATCCGTGAAAGACAGAGACAAGAAAAAACTTGATTTCATCAGTTACTTCTCTTTTTCTTTGATGTCAGGGTCAGGATTCATTCCAGAATGAAAAATAAATTTCTTTTTCCTTTGTTCCTTTTGTGTGTTATATAGTTTACTTGACAGCCATTTTGCATAACATGCTTGTATTTGACAGAAATTCAGGATGCATCTAAAACATTCTCATTATGGAAAATAAATCGGTGTCCAGAAAAGAAAAAGACTGTTTTCTCCTAGATCAATCCTGTTATAGTGCCTATCTATGGTACTAAATTCCAAATTGTGGCAGCTGCTCACAGTTATGTGCAAGTAAATATTAGTGATTGTAAAGATAGTAAGCTGCCATCTTTTTCGGATACTGTAATGGACTGTAGGGAACTCTCTCTCACCTACAGCAAGCTTACATTCAGCATCTCCGGCGTTTCTTCCTTGGTGGTAGAAAGAATTGTAGTCCTTTCTAACTGAGTAGTAATGATGCATGTTTATATGGGGCTTGCTCTTGACACCTGAAAGTTAAGAGGAAAGCCGTTTCGGTCAACCATGTCCATGAAATAATTAAGAGAGAACACTAAAATGTGATGATAACAAAGAAAGTTGGTAGAATTATACTCTTGATGTTTTAGAAGTTGGAGAGGCAACAAGAAATCATTCAAATGAAATTATAGGAAGAAAATAATCATGTGAGGTAGAAATATGAACCATGAGGAAAAAACAAAAAGCTTGTTACGCTGTTATATCACCTACTGCTGCAACTTGAATTTGGGTTCTTAAAAACCAAACCAAAATGAACTAAGTTCTTACTACATTTGGCTCAAGTTACTTTCCATATATCTAATGGTCAGGATTTCCCTTTGACCCAAGGTGATTAGACCTAATATTATCCATATTATTCTGTATTTTATATTTACAAACTTTGCAGCCCAAACATTAGGCTGCATGAAGGATGATCATATCAACTTGATGCGGTTAAGGAATATCAGATAAACAAAACAGGAACCAACCATCCTGATCCCCAACTCCACTTCACTGTCAGCTTGGGAAGAAAACACCACCGGTGAACTAAAACTCATTAGAAACATTTAGACAAAATATATTGAATTAAACAACAGCAGCAAGAGACGAAGTATATAATTATTTATTGCTATTAGAGACTATTTTCAAGATACCTCTCTTAAACACTTATAGCTTGTTTCAGAACCTTTTTTTTATTAAGTTCTCTTAACTCTGAAGTACAGTGCATGCAGACCAAATTTGAGTAACACTTGAATCAACAATTATTTTACGAACCTGGTTCTTTAAACTGGCAGAAGTAGCCCAGTGCCGAGGATGATGCATTCCAGCAGACTCACAATGAACAAAAGTTATCACTCTTGACTGTTCTTGTCTATTAACTGAGACTGGAGGTGGCAGTTCTCTCATGAACCATAACACAAATGCCGAGGGCACTGAGGAACCTATTGAATAACCTCTAGATGAAATTACCATGTATGATAAAGGCATCAAACTCCTTCACATAGAATGACAATTATATCTAGAAAGAAAAAGAAAAATGCAACCAACAATAACAAATGTGCCTTAGCAGAAGAACAATACTTAGCATAATTAACATGAATGAAAACGTTTGAAGAAAAGGAAAGGTGGCTAACTTCCAAGGACACCAATAACTAAATGGTTCTATAGACTGCTAGCAAGAGTGACTTTTGCTTGTTGAACGTTCTGGCCTTTTGTCTTGTGATTCTGGAGTGCTTTTCACTCTAGATTGGTTTTACTTGAACTTTTATTATGAGAAATTCAAAGAAGAGATTTGAAATCTCCAAGTACTTTATGAAAGATATTGGTAAGACTCTAAGAAGACAACAACAAAATGATTTTTATCAACTGCTAGTATCCTGTCTAAATTAAGGCTTGCAACCAGCATGCTTTCAAACTCAAATGAATTGGATAAGTTCCAATTAGTGCAATAGTTTGAAAGATGAAGTAAAGAAGTGAAACAAAAACCAGGGGAGTCAGGTCAATCATAGAAATAAAGAGATGAAAGTTCTCTCAATTAGCTTGCAAATTTACCAAGGTTTATTCACCTTGAAAGTGAAGACCAAAGTGTAATTTAACTTTATTGAATAAGATACTGCCTCCACATGAAGTTTAGAAATCATAGGATACATTTTTAACAGCAATGTTCAAATATTAGCAAGCAAACACCTTGATAGATAATTGCCAAGTGAAATACCTATAAAGTAGTACAAAATCAGCAGAACTTGTGCCGCCACTCCATTCACTTTCTTCACATTCCAATGATAAGAAAGCTGCCAACAGAATGACAAGTTGAGTTAGATAGGAAGAACACAAACTAAACAAGAATCATAATAATTTCATTAGCCATTTCAGAACCTCGAACCACTTACAGTAATATCCGTTAGAATAGCTACCAAAGCACTTGAGGAGAAACATATAATAGAGACAACAGCTAAACCAGCAACCTGCATATAAGTGGCAAATTTTCCATACTTAAAAATGGTACAGAATAAAATTTTGCTCCTAGAATTAAACCGAAAGAGGTGCACTGACACCATAAGCAATTAAATGAACTACATTGATAAATAGAAGGTCTGTCATGAAGATAGAGAAAATACAATAAAAACAGTAAAAGAATTTAAGACGAGTACCTTCCACATCTCTGAAGAAGCTCTCTCAGACCGTACTTTCCTCAATTTAAGAAATAATAGGAGACCTGAAGAAACCATATGTTGAAAAAATAAAATAAAATATTAAAAATTTCAGGGACACAATCTTCTGGTTTGCGCCAGTAACACAAACTTTAAAATCAAAATATTTCATAAACTAGCTCTAATTAAATTTAAATTTCAAAATTTATGGATAACTTGAAAAACTGCCTGCAATTTTAAAATTCCAAAACTTTCCCACGGACATGACTTAGTTGGCGAATTTACATTGACTGAAGTTCAACATATATACAAAGTTGAATCACACACACGCACACAACCACATGCATACAGATCTAGAGGTTCTATGCATTCAAAGTGATGCAAGCATTAATAGTTAATTTAGTAGTAATTAATGAAAATAGAAAGGTCAACTTTATTTTGTGTAATCTTAGTTAAGAGGTCTAGAAAACCTAAGAGTTATGAGGCATTTTAGAAAAGAATTAAAAAAAATAGCTGTAATCTGGTACTTTAAAGGAGGACAATTTACAGTAAACAGGAATAATTTTTACAGAAAATTACATGTGTATTCCTCCTGAATTCACATCAAGTTACTGTTTTTAAAGTGTTTTTAGATTTTTTACCTTAAGAAATCTTGACTCCAACGATGTTTAGAGTAAACTTATCTTTTAGATATCAAATACAGTAAACCCCACTGATTTTCTGTCTACATCAAGTGGTATCAGAGCTCTTTTCAAACCCATTGTTATTGTGGATCTATGGCTGGAACAAGAGAAGAAGTAAATGCATCATCCTCACGTGCAACAACTGGCCCTATAAGAGAGGAGTTTATGAACTTGCAGTAACAAATTAATCAACTTTGTACTAGATTAGAACAATATGGTCTTCTTATTCCTTATAATCTTACTGTTGGGAGACAAAGAGAGCAACATACTTACACATACCAATGTAGAAATTTCAGAAATCAACCTGCAATGGAGCGTTTTCAACATGTTTTAGATGACTCTACAGATGAAGAAGAAAAGACTAGACCTTTTGAAAGAAGGCTTACATTTAATCATACAACAGACTGTGATTGAGACCCAAATGTTAAGGTGGACATTCCAAGTTTCACAGGAGAGGAGCAACCAAAAGAGGTTTTAGATTGGCTGAATGAAGTTGAAAGAATCTTTGAGTTTCTTAATTTTCCAAAAAACAAAAAGGTGAAGTTGGTGGCCATAAAACTAAAGGGATATGCATCTTCTTGGTGGGAACAAGTGCAAATGACAAGGATTCATTTGGGCAAGGACAAGATTCATGATTGGATAAAGATGAAGCAGCTGGTTTGTAAACAATTCCTTCATTTAAACTATGAAGGAATCTTATTTCAGCAATACCAATCTCTTCAACAAGGGCTTTACTCTGTACAAGAGTATACCAATGAGTTTTACAAAATGAAAACCCGTGTGCAGTTGGTAGAAACAGAAGTGCAGGTTATTAATCGTTATTTGATGGGTTTGAGGCCAAATATAAGAAATCTGGTAAGAGCTACAACCTTATTGGATACTAGCTAGTGTTGTTCAGCTGGCTATCAAGGTTGAAAGTCAACAAAAGAGGTCCAGCGACTACCCTGTTCAAAGTCCGATAAGACAGGGCCAATCAGATGAAAATCGAAGTCAATAAATCAATCCAAAGTTAGTGGCAACAGCTGGTGGTGTGCAGAATCCTAGACCAACAACTACTTACCAAGGTTGCACTCAAGGCCAAGGCCATGCAGCAACAAGAAATTATGCATATGGAAGTAGCAACAACTCAAATCAGTTCATTGGGCGAAGAATAATCTGTTATAAATGCGGAAAAGAGGGCCATAAGTCTTCGGATTGCAGAAAACAGTCCAACAACTTGTTGATTGATGAAGAAGAGTGAGAATGTTGATGTTGAAAGGACAAATATTGAATCTCAACAAATGGGAGGGCTGCTGGAATTTACAGAAGATGAGGTTGCATATGAGGACCAAGATCTTCCTAATTTAGTTATACGGTGCAACATGTTGACTCTGAAAGCATCAAAGTGTGCTTAGAGAAAAAATAATATTTTTAAAACAAAATGCCCATCACATGGCAGGTTGTGCAATCTTATAATTGATGGGGGAAGTTGTGAGAATTTTGTCTCTAAAGAAATGGTGACCAAGCTGAACCTAGAGGTGTTACCACATCGAAGGCCATATTGTATAGCTTGGTTTAAGAAAGGAGATGAAATAGAAGTCATGCAGCAGTGTTTTGTTCCATTTTTTATTGGAAAAAATTATTCAGACAAGGTTTTATGTGATGTTGTTAAGATAAAAGTTTGCCACTTACTATTGGGAAGACCACGGCAATTTGACAACAAAACTGTTCATCATGGAGAAAAGAACGTTTATGCATTCTACAAAAATGGAGCCAAGGTTGTGCTTGCCCCAATGAAAGATAAAGATTTTAACAAGTCAAAGGTGGTGGATGAGCAGTCTTATTTGAGTACTCGCAGCTTTCTAAATGAATTTGAATCTAATGGAGTTGCATATTTGTTGTTAGCAAAAGAAATGTTAAAAAAATAGCAAGATATCCCTACTGAAGTAAGGCCATTGCTTGAAGAGTTTTCAGAGGTATTTCCTGTAGAATTGCCAAGTGGATTGCCTCCCAAAAGAAGCATTCAACATCATATTGATCTTGTACCAGGAGCTGCCTTTCCTAACCTGCCACATTACAAAATGCTTCCAAAAGAGCATGAAAAACTTCAAAGACAGATTGAAGTACTACTGAACAAGGGATTTATCAGGGAATCAATGATCTCTTGTGCAGTTCTAGTCCTTTTGACTCCAAAAAAAGATGGAACATAGAGGTTTTGCATTGATAATCGAGTTGTTAATAAAATAACAATTAGGTATCGATTTCCTATTCCAAGGCTAGATGATATGCTGCATGGAGCAAGTTTTTTCTCTAAAATTGATCTCAAAAGCAGCTACCATCAAATCAGAATTTGCGAAGGGGATAACTGAAAGACAGTATTCAAAACTAAAGATAGACTTTATGAATGGACTGTTATGCCATTTGGTTTATCAAATGCACCAAGTACCTTTATGCATTTGGTGAACCAAGTTCTAAAACCTTTTATTGGGAAGTTTGTGGTAGTATATTTTGATGATATACTAATCTACAGTTCATCCAAAAAGACTTATTTACAGCATCTAAGGAAAGTATTGGAGGTTTTACAAAAGGAAAAGCTTTATGCCAACATGAAAAAGTGTAGATTTTTCATTGATTCTTTGTTGTTTTTGGGATATGTTGTCAATGCAGAAGGAATAAAGGTTGATAGCAACAAAGTTGAAGCAATAACAAGCTGGCCAACACTAAAAACAGTGGGAGAAGTTTGCAGTTTTCATGGTTTAGCCTCATTTTATAGGTGTTTTATCAAAAATTTCAGCACTCTAATTGCTCCTATAATAGATTGTATGAAGAAAGGAAGGTTTGAATGGATAGAAAAGGCACAAAAAAGCTTCTTGAAGATTAAAGAAATACTCAGTTCAGCACCTATCTTTGCACTTTCAAACTTTGATAAGGCATTTGAAGTGCAATGTGATGCTCTTGGAATTGGGATTGGGGCTGTTCTAAGTCAAGAAGGCAAACCAGTGTCATTTTACATCGAAAAACTAAATGACACAAGAAGAAAATACAGCACTTATGATCAAGAGTTTTATGCTATTGTTCAAGCTCTTAGGCATTAGGAGCATTATCTAATACAACATGAATTTGTTTTATACTCAGATAATGAAGCCTTAAAGCATCTAAACAGCCAAAAGAAATTGAATAGGAGACATGCAAGATAGGTTTCTTACTTGCAGCAATTTACATTTGTAATTAAGCACCAATCTGGAGCAAGTAACAAGGTGGCTGATGCACTTAGCAGGAGAACTTTGATGTTGACCAATATGACAATCAATGTTGAAGGTTTTGATTCCTTTAAAGACCTGTACTCTATTGACCCTTTCTTTGACTCAATTTGGAGTGCTTGTGTAAGCGGACAGTAAGGAGAATATTTATTGCATGATGGTTTCTTATTCAGGGGAAATCAACTTTGTGTTCCAGATTGCTCTTTGAGGAAAAAGATAATTCATGACATGCATGGTGGTGGCTTGGGTGGACATTTTGGACAAGACAAGATGCATGCCATGATAGCACAAAAGTTTTTCTGGCCTTGAATGCAGCGGGACATATATAGATTTGTTAAAAGATGTCAAATATGTCAAGAATCCAAAGGAAATGTACAAAATACTGGTTTATACACACCTCTACCAGTTCCAACAGCACCTTGGGAGGATGTAAGCATGAATTTTATAGTGGGGTTGCCTAGAAGTCAGCGAGGAATGGATTCCATATTTGTGGTGGTTGATAGATTCTCAAAAATGACTCATTTTATCTGCTGTAAAAGGACTATGGATGCTTCAAATATGGCAAATCTATATTTTCAAAAGATCGTGCGTTTACATGGGATTCCTAAGTCAATCACTTCAGATCGAGACTCCAAATTTTTCTCACATTTTTGGAGAACTTTGTGGAAGAAATTTGGAACTGAGTTGCAGTACAGTACTTCTCATCACCCTCAAACAAATGGACATACAGAAATTGTTAATAAGAGCTTGGAAAATTTTTTGAGATGTCTTATTGGCACCAATTCTAAACAATGGGAGATTGTAGTGATATAAGCAGAATTTGCTTACAATCATTCTAAAAATCATACCACAGGAAAAAGTCCTTTTCAAATTATTTATGGGAAGCAGCCAATGCATTTTTATGATTTAGTTTCTTTACCAGAAATAGTAAAAAGCAACTTCAAAGGAGAGAATATGGTTAATACAATCAAGGAGCTGCATGAAAAAATCAGACTGAAGATTGAAGAATCAAATGCCAAGAACAGGAAGCTTGCAAACCAAAGGAGACGTGCAGAAAGCTTTGAAGAAGGAGACCTGGTGATGGTTTTCCTATGCAAGAAAAGATTTCCAGTTGGCACCTATTCCAAGTTAAGTAAAAGAAAGATTGGGCCATACAAAATCATCAAGAAAATTCGAGAAAATGCTTATGAAGTTGACTTGCCAAAACACATGGGTATTGATTCTACGTTCAATGTCTTAGATTTGTATCCATTTTATGGCAAGGAAATAGGAGAAGTGACTGACAACAACAAACTCGAGGACGAGCTTTTTTAAGGAGGAAGGAATGATGCAAGCATTAATAGTTAATTTAGTATTAATTAATGAAAGTAAAAAGGTCAACTTTGTTTTGTGTAATTTTAGTTATAAGGTCTAGAAAACCCAAGAATTGTGAGGCATTTTAGAAAAGAATTAAAAAAACAGCTGTAATCTGGTACTTTAAAGGGAGACAACTTGCAGCAGACAGGAATAATTTTTGTAGAAAATTACAAGTGTATTTCTCCTGAATTCACATCAAATTATTGTTTTTAAGGTTTTTCCAGATTTTTTGCCTTAAGAAATTTTGACTCCAACGGTGTTTAGAGTAAACTTATCTTTGAGATATCGAATATAGTAAACCCCACTGATTTTCTATTTACATCACAAAGACATTAAAAACAAGACACTAGAAACAGTTTAAAGGTCTGAACATAAAGAATGCCATTTGCTTCCATGCTAATACAGATGGTGAAATGCCTTAAAACCTCAATTACATTGGATGGCTACACTAGTTCATCTTTGCCATTCAGTGCCTATATCTAATTCTTAGTTGGGTCCATGGTAATGATGTCATCAATTGTGGCATCAGAAAGCAATCTCCTGCACCTAACTGCAGCTATTAAGTTTTTAACATTCAATTTGTAGCTACACCTAACTTCCTAGCATTACTATATTTTATTTTAACAACTCAAAATTTGTCACCCCAAGACAGTAGCCTTTACATCCAATGCAATCTTTGTAATTTTCAGAAGTAAAACATGTTCACGGTACATTCTTCCCATTGCAAGGAATAATAAAAATATAGAAATAAAGAAAAACAAACATATTTGCACAGAAAACTGCATAAATAACTGAACTACTAGCTCACCATAACAACCCAAAGCTCCTCCCAGTAGAAGAAATGCTGCAGCGAAAAAATCTACATATACCTGCTCAATGATTGCAATAATTAAAGCAACTTTTAATAGTCAAATTAACATTATAATAAAGGAACATCTTTTGTGATCCATGAAGAATTAAAATCCACGGGAATTGAAAATTTAGGGTAGTTTGTAGAGGGGAGACTCTTAACAAGCAATTAACTATTACTTAAATGTTTTGAACTTCAGGTAAGAACAAACATAGAAATACCAAATAAAGATGTCTCAAGGAAATAATATTTAAAGGTGATTTGTCACATAATAATCTGCCAAATACGATGAACTTGAAGGATTATATTGTGTACCTGAGCTACTACAGAAGAATCAATAGGATTTTTCCCCGTGCCGATCCAGATTATCATTGCAAATGACATCATCAAGATGAAGCTAAGAACAACAACCTAGCAAAAAAATTAGAAAAAAAATAAAAATAATATGATATAAAAAAATGATAAACATATAAGCACCAAAGAAATGATAAAGGAATATCAACAGAAAACTTCTGTTTCTCATACCACAATAACAAACTTTTGTCGGCTACCAACATGAAAGCCGTGGAATGGGAAACATCTCCATCGACCATCAGTACCTGAAGAACCTGGTTTTCTCTTCAAATTATCCAATAAAGCCTGTTGGGTACTATTTTCTTCATCATCATCCTCTTCATCATTCGCCTGATGGCAAAGGTCGACCCTATAAAATCAATGCCCATGGAAGCACATATATTTCTATAAATTACATTGCATCAATCCAATATATTTAACATCCTATCATACAAACTCTAGATAAACTTTGCAATTGTATGAATATAATCCATATTTTCAAGATATCATTCAACTAAATCCTTTATGTGATTTGAGGATTAGGGATGTTGGTAACATTCAACTAACATATCATGGTACAAGTGAGGAACAGAAACAAAGTTTAAATTTAAATTATTTAAATAAAAAATAGATGTTGCATCATAAAACTTCAGTAAGCTACCCATGCAATATGAAATCCTATTCATTGAACAAGAAAAGAATAATAAACTCTTCTCCGAATTACTATTTGATTACCATTTCATAACAAAATCCTAGAAATTAAGTTTTCTATAGTTCAATAGAAGAATAATGTACTGAAAAGCACATTCATTTTTTTTTTTAAAGGAAACAAAGAAACTTGAATAAAAAGAAGAGATATGTACTGCTAATTACATTAGATGCACCATCAATGAGTCATAGATCTATAGTCTTAACACACTAATTGCACTACACTTAGACATCATTTTTCTCATAATCTTCAAGTTAGATAGACAGGTTTCTGTTTTAGCAGACAAGCATACAAGGGTACGACACATGTTAATGAACACATCCAGCCTACACAGACAAATGGTCATAATTGTTAACACAAGATCTGAGTGGTTATTCATGACATCTACATTATCATGTTATCACACCTCACAATGCATTCAGTAATAAAAGAATAACTAACAAATGCTAGAGAGCATACTAGAAACACTTACCAGAAAGATAGAAGTAGAAGAAATGCAGACAGTAACAGAATATCAGGTAAAGCTGCAGAAATAATTTCAATCACTTAAAATTACCTGCCTGCTTGAAGTAAAGAATTTAAAGAACAAAAATTTAAGCCACACATCAATTATCAGAGTCAAGGGGAACATACCCATGAGGATAAAGCCACAAGCATGAGACCAGCAAATCCACCTTTCACAAGTAGCAAGAAGCGTAGATATGAAATAGATGAAGTAACCTGAAAAGAGATTAGATCAAAAAGCTTGATACTATTATATGCGCTCTAATATTTTCAAAATCCAACATACTAAGCAAAAAAATCAGATTTAAAAAGCTTTCTGTAGCCTAAGTCAAAGAGAGCAGGAATTCCTCAAAGGGGGTTGATATTCAAGGATCTTGGGGATTCTTTTGAAGTAAATGTTCAAAATAGAAATTTAATAAAATCGGCTTCAAAAGTGACAAAATCTCCATGCTATGACCAATGATTCCTCATTCTTACCCAAATTGGATGAGCCAATCATGAGATGGAGTACCTGCAATTGACATTTTTATTGTCATATGAGATAAAACAACATTAAAAGTGCAAGAAAAAGAACTAACACAAAAGAAAAACATATAAATTGAACAAAACCGAAGAACTATGTTTATTTTCTTACAGGACCAGAAACTGAAACAAAAAGGTCCCAAATAACAAGTAAAACAGATTTTCCCAGTTCGAAGAAGAACATAGGACTTTGTGAGCTTGCCAGCAAAATAATCCAAAGCTCCATAATATTCATTTGTCTGTGTTACTATCTGATTCTATCAGAAATACAAAGAAGAAACTTCTTGACAGAGAAGAGTACAACGAATAAGATCAATAACACAAGAAAATGGGACAGAATAGTATGAAAACTGGAATTAGGAATATGAAAAGTTCATCTTTCTGCAATGAACTGCTACAAATATTTTTCTGATGTTTAATGCAACTATCTAAGTTACTTCCCATTTTTTGTAATGTATCACAAAAGAAAATTTTAAAAGGAAGTTCATCAGCTCTAACTTACTTTTTGGCGTGTCCATCCAACCTCTCGATTTTGCATGTGAATCCTGGTGAGCTACAATTACAATGTGGATCACATATATGTAAGAATCACAAGAAGAATCAAACAAGAAAAACCTCCATGACGTATACAGTAATCAATATACCAAGCAATCTTTAGCTAATCCTCAAATGACTCAAATAAAACCTAACAAGGAAGATTTCTGTGCAAAAAGAGCATTCATATTTGATGTCTCAAAATATCAACTAAAGGATTTCCATGAGGCATTATCAGAAGTAGAATGTTTTTTCAAATTTATACAATTTGCAATCAGGAGAGAACAATTGATCATGCTTGACTTGTCATTCTAGCTGCAAACTACTTTCAAATATACAAAAACGCATAACAGCATCAAATCCAATTTCGGTCTTTGAAGACAAAATAGGATGGAAAAAAATATCTCAAACTTCTACAGAACAGTCATCTCTTGAAATTGCTATGATTCTGTCTATTCATTAACCCATCAACAACTCAATTATTCCTGGGAAAGAGAGTGAAACTAAAGAAAATACATTAGCAAAAAAGCCAAGCCACTTTCTGGCATGAATCTCCTTCGATTCATCCCGCATAAAGAAATCAAAAATTACAAATCCTAAAGCTGGGACTTTTAACTCCAAATGGGCGAAAAAAGTCTCAATTTATTCTATCCTCTTCCGCATTTTCTCGCCAACCAAACATGACAAGGAGCTGCCATCAACCCATAAAAACTCACACCATCGTGTTAAAATCAAACACAACCAAGATCACAAAATTCCCGAAATAAGCGAAGCTCTTCCAACCATTCGGATCAACCGAAAATCAGTAATTCAACATGCCGATATCTCACAAGGAAAACAATACCATCATAAAATAAATAGCAAAAGGGTATATAATGTAAAACAAACCTGATAGAATGCAACCAAAGCAAGAAAACCGTCAACAGAAGCCAGAACTAAATTGGGTATGAGCAAGTCAAGCGAGTAGCAATTAAGGAGGCTCGATCCAAGAAACATTTTCACTTCTTCGCTAACACTGAATTCAGTTTCGATCAAAACAACGGAGGAAAATCCCTAGCAGGAAAAAGCAACGTATTATTATTTATTTATTATCTATCTCACCTCACTTGGCATCACACTCACATTCACATTCGCTCGCACCATAGAGAACGAAGGAGAACTCGTGTAATGCGTGCGTTCGTTTTCGTATTTATACATGGGGATGGAAATTTGTAGATGATGATTTGTACGGACAGAGACGAAGACAGCAGATCTGTTTGGTGTTGATTTAACAGAAGTTTGATTTGCTGTAAGAACCTGACAGAATCAGTGACTGTCTTGTCTCTCTGCCAAACTCTCTCTGAATCGGTCGATGCCAAACTCTCTCTGAATCGGTCGATAAAAGCGAATTCATTTTTTTTATTAATTAAAATTAATCTTATTAACGTTGAACGTGGATTTAATTTTCATTAATTACATTAAGTATTTCTAATCAATTTTCTAAATTTATTTAATAATTTTTAAATTACACACACACACAAAAATAAAATATAATTAATAAATAATAAATTAAAATGAATCATAAATTATAAACTTTAATTTTTAATTGTTATTATAATTAATAAAAATATAAATAATAATATATGTTAACACTCGAGATTAAAAAAATTATAATTAATTATGATTATATATAGTTAATCATAAATTTTTTTTTTACATTGATAAAATTATTTAAAAAAAGACATATTCTTATTTTTAATTAAAATTAAATAAATTTTGAAAATAATTATTAATAATTTATAAACTTGTGTTAATAAATAAGATAAAATAAAAGATATAAGAATTGGTAATTTATTACAAATTACTTATTAGAGTTTGTTTAATTTTCTATCATTTAAGAGGACCGGTAAAATATTATCTAGTGTTTTGAAGTTTTGCTTAACCATGGTAACTTTCCATGTCAACACTAATCACACCAAGAATTAATAAAGTTTTGGAATTTGATTTTCAATTACATAATAATCAAGAAGAATGCAATATAAATAGCCTTTTGTCATTCTAATTTCAATCACATTAAAAGGGTTTTTTATAAAAAATAACTAAATTTTTAACTCATTTTATATTTATAGTCCACTCTAAATTAAGCTCATATTTGGAGCCAAATATAAACCTTCAGAACCATTTTGCCCCTAATTCTTCATTTTACTGCTTTTTTATTTCCCTCTCAAATCAAAAAACTACCTGTGACACTTACCTACCATCCTCACTTCTTAATCACTATTGGCATTCAAGAGCCAAATTTGTGGGCAAATAACAACAAATTGGCACATCTATTTAACAACAAAAACAAAAAACTGCAACAATTTTTGAATTGCTTTGGCACTCTAACTTCGCTGCTTTTGTAATTCGTGATCATGTTGTAGAGTTACCAAAATTTGATTAGAGGGTTAGCCAAATGCAAAATTTAGGCCACATGAATGTGTATGGCTTATTAGAATAAATTAAACCGCTGTAAATTTATTGAGTTTTAGAGTTGAAATTAAAGAAAGATGAAGATGAATAATATGAAGGTATGTTAAGATTGCGACAAAATTCATTGAGTGTAAAATGAATTTGTTGAGATGCTTATCGATTTGTGGTCTTTTGTCGAGGGATGATGATATTTGTTGAGATCTCAATAAAAAATATTGTAATATCAACAAAAAGTATCGAGATGCATCATAGTTTTTTCAAAATCATGTAGCTCGAAGAAATTCTTCACAGATTGTCATGGCAGATCCGCGAAGAATTTGATTGGGATGAAAGGTAATTCTTCAATATGCTAAATTTTTGCAAAAATTTTTATTGCAATGAAATAAAAATATCAAGATGTTAGTATCTCCGACAAATTTCTTGTCAACTCAATAAAATTCTTCACATTGATGTTTTATGAACATGTTTTTCAAGCTACACCAAAAATATCAAAATTATGTTGTTGTAATAATTTTTATCAACATTATTTTTATTCGATAATATTTATTGAAATTATTTTATCTTAATGAATTTCATCGAGTTAAGTGAATTTCGATGAATATTCATCAAGATTTCTAGATTTATTATACATCTATTTTATTGTGTTACAATTTTATATTACAATGTTATTAATTAACTTTTTTCATCATGTGCACACGTTTAATGGATACATGAAGTAGAGATGTCAGTTAAGTGTTGAAGATACAAAAAGAAGATTTTTACTCTTATGTTGTCACTCACTGTCTTATATATGGGTGATTGAGAGGATTAAATAGAAATTAACTACGGTGCAATTGAATTTATTTTAATAATCTTATTTCAATAGGTTTTTACATATAGATCTTGATCTCTAATTATATCTTTTAGTTCTTTAAGACAGAGTTTAGATTAATAATTAGACTCAATTTTTAACAATTCTCTAATGAAGTAGAGGATTTAAAAAAGTAAGACGAATGCATATTGATTTCGTGATAAGTTCTTTCTGGGAATTAAACGCTCACAGTTGGATAAATTTAAATAACAATTAGACTTTAACATAATAGATGATAAAGATGTATAAAAGATAACCCTTACTTTGTTTGTTAAAAGGTTCTTACTAGGGTAAAATAATCATGGCAAGGTAGATCTATTTGTACTTTAGTTAAGTGATGATATTGAAGCTTTTAAGAGTTATCCTTAGAACACAATATTGTAGGCATTGACATATAAGTATCTTTCGCAAACATTAGTTGGGAAAGAAAAGAAATTCAAAGAACAACATTGGAAGGATAAAAAGCTTTTGCATTTAATACTAACACCTTATATTCACTACATATATCAATTTGAATGTTTTTAGCTATATACAATCAGTTATAGTCTAGAAATTGATCTTTTATAAGCTTACTAATAAGTTGAGAAGTTACTTAACAATATTTATTAGATAGTTAATATAAGAAGTGCATGTGCATCTCATCTATACTTCTCACATGAAAATGTATATTCTCTCGCACTAATATTGCTCATGCTCATTATTTACATTTTTAATTAACATATTTGGCTTCAAAATAATTCAATGCAGACTGATGAATCATAAACTAAAAGTTTTGTTTCATTTCAAGTAAACTCAAATTTCTTTCTAATTTTCTTTGTTTTTAAAAAAATTTCGGACTATTACTTGACCATCTATAAAATTGGAAACTCCTATAATTGAAGTATAAATAGACATACTACTACATATACATTTGAAAACACATGGACATTTGGAGACACTTGAAAACTAAAAGATAGACCTACTGTTACACATCCATCTATAAACAGATGGATATTTGGAGATACGTGTAACTTGAGAGATGGACCCTCAACTTCTACTGCACTAAGAGACACATGAACATTATAAGACATGTTAAAACTAGAAAGTGATTGACTACAAAAAGCCCTACATGTTGAGTCTACAAGGACATCACTTATACTAAATATTTTAAAAGTGTCATTCAATTCTATATCTTATTCATCTTTAATATCATTATAATAGTCATCCATATGATCATCATTATATCGAATTGTAAAGTATAATACATACACATTGGAAGTTGGAAGCATGAAACTAATTTAATTACTATTGGTTGAAGAGATAAATGGATTCGTAAAGTTTATTTATACTTGTGATAGGGACGAGTACACATAAACTAGTGCATTTGTAGGAGCAACTTTTGTATATTTAAATTCACAAAAATTATGTAAATTCTCCAAATATTGATACTTGTCAATTAATCCAGCAAAAAAGGTAACATTTTTGTTATTTTTTATTTCATATGGTCTTAAATTAAATGATGTCGAAGGAAAATAATGTCTATATACTACTTTTAATTTCATTATAGACTCAGATAAATTTATCCTGAATAAAAAATACAACTTGTCGATCAATTTTTGATATTTTACATTATAGTCAGTGACTAAATCGTACGTTTCACCGCTATTGTAAATTTCATTGCCACTTGTCAATATCTTCCATGACCATCCAAAGACAGTTATCAAGTAAGTAGTTTTTATTTATGTCAAAAACATACCATTATCATATTTAAATATCAAAAAGTAATCAGTATAGTAAAAATATAATAAAATAATATCATGACTAGATATATTCTGTGCTCTTTGACAAATTTCATTGAGGGATAAAGTTTTTCAACAAGTTTTTGTCAAGTTAGACTTTTTCTCGATGAAGTTTGTTAAATAATTTTATTTTTCGATGAAATTTATTGAAGAGTACGGCGAGAAAATTTTATTGGAGAAAACAAATTTCATCAAGATCTCGATAAATTTGTGAGATATTAATGAAAAACATTGAGATTATTTTAAAATGTTGAAATTATTACTTTTCTTCGTGTTTTTCAATAGTTCAGTACAATGTAATAGTAAAAAATAAACAAAATCACACACAAATATTAGTTTTCATGCATAAATTGGCATAATTATTATTCTTAAACTCTAGAATGCATTAAATGAGCAATATATATATATTAGAATGAAAACACAAAATTAATTTATCATGTTTAAAGTACAAAATATACTTATATAATACAATATAACTTGACTCAGTTGTTTATTTATCAAATTTGTTCATCGTAATCGTAAGTCTATCGAAAGTTGGATGAGATTAAGCTCTTAAGTTTGTAAGATCCATTGTGTTTGATTGATTTTGGTGGATGATTTAGCTAACTTATTTGGTAAAATGTACAAACAAAACAAAACAAATGAGGGCAAACTTGTCATAAAGACTTACATTTGGCCCTAAATATAAGCTTAATTTAAAATGAACTATAAAAATAAAATAGATTAAAAATAGACCATTTTTATATAAAAAATATGAATAAAAATACAAAATTTAATTTTATGGGATCACATTAATTATGATATGAATCATCGTCTCATTATAAAGTGATGAGATTATTTAATCAATGAAAAAAATTATTAATTAATCTTAAATATAATATTAAAGAGAATTTTATATAAATTAGATAAAAAATAATTTAATAATAATTTTTTAAATATTTTTAATTTATAATTAATTAATAATAATTTTTTTATTAATTAAACATTGGTTGGTCGCATTTTTTATTTTTTATGTATTGTATATTAAATATATAAGTGGCGGCCTTTTCATAAATTTCAATGAGACGGGAGGGATCGAAAACATGTCGATTTGATTAGCATCCTACGAGGTCAAGTCAATCTATCACGTTTTATCCAACATAAATTAAGGCGTGTGGTGCGTATTTGCCAGAACAATCCATTCTATTTCCAAAAATCTATCAAAGGCTGTCCCTTGGGGATGATAAAAAGACCTTAATCAGTTGCATTTAAATTTGATCACTTTCATTCGAATACGAAATTGTCAATTTCGGTCAAGATAGTGGACAAATCAATATGATATGAATAACCTTACCGTACTTCAAACAAGACAGGGAAAAGGCCATTGCCAATGGATAAACCAAACAGATATGGGGGCTCATTTTAAGCCCATTACGAAAGCCCATTATAAACAGTGGTAACAACATTACGCTTCCCGTTACCGTTACGGATCCCGTTATTTAACCAAAATTCCAAAAAAATCCTCGCATCATCGTCATTGACCAGCAAACGCCCTTCTTTTTTGTGTGAAAATCAAGGCAATGAAGGAGCCTGTCACATTGCTCTCGCGTATTGTATAACAATTGACAAACAAAGCACAGACAGAGAGAGTCGGCGAAACCAGAGAAGAAAGCAAGAAGAAAGAATATCAAACAGTGAAAGAGGAGAGAGAGAGAGTGTGATTTCTGGCTGTTAATGGCGAAGAAGGCGTGGTCATTGAAGAAGGTGGTGAGCAAGGAGAGCTTGAACTGGCCGTGGAAACTCTCCACCGGCGGTTTCAGATGGAAACGACTCCATTTTCAGATGACAGTTATCGGCGATTTGGTCTTCAAAATTATGTACGTTGTGGAAGCCGTTGATGGATAGCATATGCGACTCGTAATTTTAAGATATAATTTACTATGTTTATCATTTTTTTAATTAAAAAAAAATAGCTACAGCGAAAAATAGTTGAAGGTTAAATTTGGAAAACAGGAAGGAAATATCTGCTCCGGCTTTCATTAACTAAAAACAAACATACTCACTCGGCCAGAGCGTTACAGTAGACGCACCAATGTCTTCGCCCGCGGCACTCTCTTCTCCTCTCCACCGTCTCTCCAGCCTGAAAGGCTCCGCAATTACGACACCGGCGACCCTCACAACACCGGCAACAACAACAAAGACGACAAGCTCTTCCCCGTTGGACGCATTTGCTAAGGACCCAATTCTCTCCGCTTTCCTCTCCCCCTCATTCTCCTCTACCTCCTTCTCCTCTGCCGCACTCTCCTCTGGATCACCCGCCTCCACCGCCGAACACCTCCACCAGGCAATTCGGTTATTAGAGAATCAACTTCGCTCTGAAGTCCTCTCTCGCCACGCTGACCTTCTTAATCAGCTTTCGTCTTTAAATCATGCTGAACACGCACTCTCCACCGTCCGATCCGCTATCTCCTCCCTCCAATCATCTGTTCGGCGCGCCCGATCCGAGCTCTCCGATCCGTACAAATCAATTAAATCTAAAACCGTTCAGTTATCTAATCTCCATCGAACCACCGAGCTTCTCCAGCACACGATCCGCGTGCTCAGGTTATCCAAAAAACTCCGCGATCTGATCGGGGCGTCCGAAACAGAGCCTGAAAAACTAGATCTAACGAAAGCTGCGCAGCTTCATTGCGAGATAATCACCATGTGCAAAGAATATGACCTAACAGGCATCGACGCAATTGATGAGGAACTGTTTTGGGTGAAGGAAGTAGGCGAGAAATTAAGAAAGGAAGCGATGAAGGTTCTCGAAGGAGGAATGGAAGGATTGAATCAGGCGCAAGTTGGGACTGGATTGCAAGTGTTTTACAATCTTGGAGAGTTGAAGGTGACTGTGGAGCACCTGGTGAACAAGTACAAGAACATGGGGGTGAAGAGCGTCAATGCGGCGTTGGATATGAAGACAATTTCTGGTGGAGGCGGGTTCGGGCCGGGAGGGATAAGAGGGAGTGGGACGCCGCAGATTGGAGGTGGTGCGAAGGCTAGAGAAGGGCTGTGGCAGAGAATGGGGACTTGTATGGATCGGTTACATTCTATTATTGTTGCAGTTTGGCACTTGCAGAGAGTTTTGTCGAAGAAGAGAGACCCGTTTACGCATGTGTTGCTGCTTGATGAAGTTATTCAGGTAAATTTATTGCAGTTGTTTGTTTAGTTAATTTCCTTTCTGTCTAGTTTCAGTTTTAATATGGAGAATAGGGGTGGGCATTTCTAGGATACCGGCAGTCTATTTGAATTTGTTTGAAAAGGTTGGCTAAGTTAAAGTAGTTGGTGGTCTTTGATGTGGTACTTTGAGAAGTAGGGAGGAAGAATTACTGCACAGGTTTCCAAGCAATGCTGTGTGTGTGCATAGACTTGTGGTTGCTAGTGGAAGATCTGAATTGGAGCCAGAATCTATTTTTGAAAACGGTCAGTTGGAAATTGAACTACTTTGTTTTGAGTTTGAAATAATAAGCAAAACTATTTTCCAGTCTGCTATGATTCTCCTAGGTGGGAATTTCGTTAAATATGGGGATAAATTAAAATTTCACTAAGTTTTACCATGTAACGTTAGCGGTTGAAAATTTGATGCAAGGAGAAAAGAAGAAGGTTTGTGTTTAGGGCTTATTGTTATTGGTAAGTTGGAATGGATGGGTTAGGAATTGCAGTGAGAATAAGGTTTTCTGATTGATTACTATGGGTGTTTGTTAGAGATTTCAGATAGGGCAAAAGAAGAAGCAACCAGGTGCTGACTAACAAACAATTAACAGAAACAGTGATGCAGCAGGAGGAACAAAGGATGAATAAAAGGCATCTAGTTTTTTTGTTGAAAGGCTAATGACTCACTATCCTTCACTAGAATAACTATCAAGGATACTCATTCTTAAAGCAAAAGATATTTTTCTTATTGTGCAGACCATGGCTCTATGTCTAGTCATCCATAAGGAGTAGTATTTTGGAGACTTGTCATTGATGTGGCATCAAGATTTTAAGGCATTTTCAGGCTTGGTGCTTTCCTTAGGCTAGGAGGTTTCTTTTCATTATTTGATTCTTTAGCTTGGTGGAAGTTGTACTGACAGATTTTTCCTTAATAATAGAAAAGCTCAAAATACCTATGTGCAATATTTGGCAGTAAAGAAAATAATCCTGAATCGTTGTGTCTTAAAGTTGTTAAGTTATTCTTGCTTATGTTTTAATTTTGACAGCTTTATACTGTTGAAGAGAGCATGTAGATTTAATCCATTAATCGCATTCGATTCAGTGTTTCAAAAAATAATAAATCAGAAATGCTTATTTCAATATGTTTCATGCCGGGAATCCAGTTCAATATCCTTGATCCACAATGTTGTATATTCCAATGCACGGAATATAGAACTTGTTTAAACTTTTAATTGATTATTGATTCGTTTAATAGATGTTCTGGCCTCTGGCTTTTTACTGATTTGATAACTATTGATGCATGTAAGCAAGAAACATTTTTTTTTTTCTCTTTTGTAATTGCATATTGTTGTTCCTGCAATTTTATTTGCTTTCTTTTTAACTGCTCACACTTTGCACTACTGGAAACAGGAGGGTGATCTCATGTTAACAGATAGAGTGTGGGAGGGACTTGTGAAGGCTTTTTCAAATCAAATGAAGTCTGCTTTTACTGCATCAAGTTTTGTCAAAGAGATATTTACTATGGGTTATCCAAAGCTCTTGTCTATGATAGAAAATCTCCTTGAGAGAATTTCACGTGATACAGATGTCAAAGGGGTTTTACCAGCTATCAGTTCAGAAGGAAAAAATCAGATGTTTGCGGCTATTGAAATATTCCAAACAGCTTTCTTAGCTCTCTGCCTAAGTCAGCTGTCTGATCTTGTGAATTCTGTATTCCCAGTGTCTAGCCGTGGAAGTGTTCCTTCCAAAGAACAAATCTCAAAAATTATATCACGTATTCAAGAAGAGATTGAAGCTGTTCATTTGGATGGGCATTTGACTCTTCTTGTATTGCGTGAAATCGGCAAGGCTTTAATCCTGTTAGCAGAACGAGCTGAATACCAGGTATTCCCTTTCAAAACATAATTGACAGATATTAATATGTGTATACATAGAAGAGAAATGGATAATTTATATAAACAATCTGGCAGGTCATTGCTTTTATTTATTTATTTTTTGTCATCATGTTTACAGGATGCACTTTGTATTGTTAAAAAGCTGATGTGTGTGGTTCCCTCATGCATCTTTTATTTTGCTTGTTTTGCAAGATGATTTAAGTATGTGGTAGTTCTGCCTGACGGCCCGGCCCAGGGCCTGGGATGATGACGGAATGAAATTTGGAACCCCAGAAACAGAAAGAAGCTCTATTTAGAGTACTGGATTGGATTGACTGTCTTGTACTGATGTGTATTCTATTATCTCTGATTAAACCATAAAAAATCTGCATTTCTTTATACTGAGAGGTTCTAGTTCTTGAAATAGTTAATATATTGAGATAATTACATAGGTAGGAAATTCCCTTGTCATTGATCATAGTTCACCAGGATCCAGGATGCGGTATGGCTATGGAGGATGATTAGGATATGAACAGCTCCAATAAGACTTCATTCTTAATTAAAAATCATTCATCTACATAACTTGTAAAAAAACTCAAATTTGTAAGCCTCACATGGACAACTCATCTTTTACACAATTTTTGTTTTTGTTAATCTTTCTGTTTAACTTCTCATTCTGTTGGCTAAATTTTGTAAGTTAAGGATGAAGTGTAGAAATTAGAAAGGTTCATGGAGGTTGTTTCCACAAACTGGGATTAGCTAAACTCTGCAGAAAATTGTTTGATCAACTTGTTGAATCATAACCAACTTATTTATTGCGTGAAAGAAATTAGTAAAATTATAGGAATTCAATCTAAAACTTTGTTCTGACAATCAAATGTAAAGTTCCCGAGAATTCTGTTATCCTCTTTAACATGCTCTTATGATTGTTGTGTTAGAATTTCCTTTGAAATAAAGAACTGCATTTCAATGGCAGATATCAACTGGTCCTGAAGCACGCCAAATAACAGCTCCTGCAACTTCAGCACAAATCAAAAACTTTGTGTTGTGTCAGCATTTGCAAGAAATTTATACGCGCATGACATCAATGATTGCTGGACTGCCTGCTATTGCTGCAGAAGTATTGTCTCCCTCTCTTGGAGCAATATATGGAGTTGCCTGTGACTCAGTGACATCCTTGTTCCAAGCAATGATTGACCGTCTTGAGTCTTGCATCTTGCAAATTCATGACCAGAACTTTAGTGTGCTTGGCATGGATGCTGCCATGGACAATAATACTTCCCCTTACATGGAGGAGCTGCAAAAGTGTATTCTTCACTTCCGAAGTGAGTTCCTATCAAGGCTGTTGCCTTCTTCAGCTAATGCTACCACCGCAGCAACAGAAAATATATGCACTAGGCTAGTTCGAAGCATGGCTTCACGGGTGCTGATATTTTTCATCAGGCATGCTTCTCTTGTAAGACCACTATCTGAATCGGGAAAACTGAGGATGGCCAGAGACATGGCTGAGCTGGAGTTAGCTGTGGGTCAGAACTTGTTCCCAGTTGAACAACTCGGTGCGCCTTATCGAGCCCTTCGAGCATTTCGGCCTCTTATTTTCTTGGAAACATCTCAGTTGGGAGCATCTCCTCTTCTTCAAGATCTTCCACCAAGTGTCATACTTCACCATCTTTACTCTCGGGGCCCTGATGAATTGCAATCACCATTGCAGAGGAATAAACTTACGCCTCTGCAGTATTCATTGTGGTTGGATTCTCAAGGGGAAGATCAGATATGGAAAGGTATCAAAGCAACTCTGGATGATTATGCTGCAAAGGTTAGGACAAGAGGAGACAAAGAGTTCAGCCCTGTATATCCTCTCATGCTCCAGCTGGGTTCCTCTTTGAGTGAAATGCTTCCTTCATCTCAAAAGTCTTGATGACTAGAATACCTCCTGTACACAATTGAGTTTTTGAAAACAAGAAGCAGTTGCCAAATTGCCAGGTTTTTACTTGTAGGAATGATGAAGCGAGATGAGACAAATGAGAAAACTTTCATAAAGACTAGTGTTGCTCATACTGCAATAACCGAGGTATACATCAAATTTTTATTCACCTAGCATTTCATTATTCAAGGTTGACCTTACGTTTTGTTCATGTTGTCAAGTTCTCAGGATTCCTTCTCCTTGACAACATGAACTAAGAACAGTGGATTCAATGACTGATCGGCCCTGCAGGACCAGCAGCACCAAGTTTTGTTGTATCTGCTCAGAAATACATCAATTTTATTTTTGCACCCATTGTTTGAAATGCTTGCTACTCTTTCATCTGTAGGGATAGTGTGTACTGTCGTTAGTATAAAGTAGATCTATAATTCGTAAAGTTTAGAGTTCATTCTTCAACGTTTATTTTTCAATAAGCATTTTATAGGATCTTTGTTTCACAAACTTTTGCAAACTTACAGTGATTTTGTTTTTGTTGTTGTTACTTTGTGCGAAAATGGAAGTGATCTATGCATAATGCATATCTAGAAAAGCAAACTGAATGTCTGCTGTTGCTTCTCTTAATTCTTTGCAACTATTCTCTGGACTAGCATCAAGAATTGAAGATGCTGAGACCGTATGTAAGAGGCTCATGAGGACAAGGCCCATTTGGGTGTGTCTGCTCGTCCGGAAGCACTTTCATATTTATAATCAATGATTTTATTCTGCATACTCAATCATTTAACAATGCAAGACTGTGCTAAGAATTAAGATGATGTAAGTGGTCTCTATATTATCATTTATACATTACAACATAATCATCTCAAGGCTTGCTTTCATGTACAATTAAAGACAGCCAGCGCCAAAATTCTAGATCTTGAATTGAAGTAATTGTGCATTGTTTCTAGTAAAGATGTAGACATGTAAATTAACATAGGCTGATGCGATGGAATTAAGATCCTTTTCAGCCTAATAAACCTAATTTATATACGGCCAAATCTAATTTATATTCACACTACTCCCCAGTCTATTCTTACTATTATACGTATGTATACATGTCAACTTCAATCACACATATAAAATTGTTTCAAAAAAATTTCGCGTCTTAACCCTATATATATGATTTAGCTATAATATATTTTATATTTATTTTTTTAATTTTTATATTAATTATTTTAAATTTTATATTTATATTTTAATTTTTTATATTAATTATTTTAATTCTTATATTTTATATTTTAAATTTTTTATATTATTTATTTTTAATTTTATATTAATTAGCCAAATCTCATATTATTCTAAACATAAACAAAAATTAAACTAATTTTTTTTAAGTCAAATGTACAATTTCATATTTCTTGGGTTGCATGTTCTAAATCATTTACATTTCTAAATTTATACGTTACAATTTAAAAAAAATTTAAAAAATTATAAGAAAAGGTTCAAGATTGAAACTGTACATTAGACCGCTGCACTGTAGCGTAGGCGGCTGTCTCTTCGTCTACAGAATCAAGGGTATAACTGGAAACCCAAAGAAGCAGAAGAAGACGAATGCTTCAATAGTTAGCTGCGTGCCTTCTATGTCCTTCTACCCCATGCGGCGTATTCTGTTGGTATTAATTAACATTAATCATTGTGATTAGTTCATTAATTAATAATGTTAATTAACAAACCAACCCTCTTGAATTGACTAACATCTACATCCATCTCCTATGTGAATACAAACCTTAGCATTTTTCACTTCAGGAATCATACCTTCATTTTGACAAGGAAATAAAGAAATTAAGAGAAACATATATTATTATTATAATAATTATATAATGACATGGATTTGGTAAGGTAATTAGTTGGTGGATTCGTATAAACAAATTTTAATGTAGCATAATCAACATCATTTTCAGCATCTTTTCTTTACTTTTATTTATGAATTGTGACTTTGTGCTTTTATTTGTTCCCACAAACCCCTAGCTACAACATTTCTACTTCCTTCTTAATTAATTTACCCTAATTGTATTTATGTATATATGCTAGGTTTCTTGGGACGATCCGGTCCAGCTGTGTGATTCCAAAACTTGAAGCAACTTGGTTGGAAAAACCGATATGGGAAAGAAAGTAATCAGCCCAGCATCTCTGAAAATATCTAAGAATCATGGGAAGAAAATGAAAAAACAGCAACCTAACAGCTTGATACAAGTTTTGAGGCCCAAAGTTTACATAACAGACAGCTCAAGCTTCAAAAACCTCGTACAAAAGCTAACTGGCAGTGGGTCATCTTCTTCTTCTTCTCCGACACCACCTCCAATTACTCATCCGGAAACAGTAGTTGATAATCACGGAGGAGATCCTGAAATTAGCAGCAGCTGCATGGAAACAATCTCTAATGCATCCCTAGATTCGTTTGACCCATGCAGTTATTACCCAGTAACTTCTTATTGTTCTTCTTCTTCTTCTACTGAAAAAGAATTTTTCAATAAATATGATGCAGTATACAACCCGATATTCCTGGAAGAGACAACAACTTCTGTTGAATGTTTATTGATGGATCATCAACAACAAGCTGTTGGGTTGTTAGAATACCAGGATTTGGAGTCATGGCTATTGGATATGGAGCCTCCTGCAGCTGCTGCTGCTGCATATTCTTCTTGTAACATTGTTTCTGGTCATCCGATTACGCAGGAGGTTAGTATTTATGACTACGAGATATCTGGGTTGATATAGAAAAGTCTGGAACACGCAGGAGAAGCAAAATCCAGGCATGGTTTTTGCTATATATGTTTATATGCTTGTATCATGTATGTATACAGAAATTCGTATGTATATGTATATATACATATATAGCAATAGCAGTGAGTGTAATCATTTTCTGTGTAGTATTTGGATGTCATGATGTTATTGTATATCAGCAACACTTGCAGTAAATAATTTCACTATTCAGCCTCTTGTTTTCTCATAAATGATGGATTATGGTTCCTAATCATATGAAATGAGTTATAAATACAAGCATATGAATGATATTGGAGGTCACTGAGTTGGCAAAAATAAGAAAAGAGACCAATTAATACAGAGTCAATATGTGTATGTGTATGTGTATGGCACCAAATATCAGGCTTTGAAGGAAGAGAGGTGCTAAAACCAATCACCCTTCAAGGCCTCAACTTCAACAACACTGTTCACAACCATGGAAATAAATACAAGTAAAATTTACCATCTTTGTCAAACAGAAGAAAATTAATTTCTTAAAAGGAAGGAATGATGGTGTATCCACATCATTCCATATTTTGGTTAGGAGTAACACTGGATGAAAATGAATCCCCATTTCTTTACTTATGGTTGTTTGTTTTTGTTTAATTTGCTATATTTAGCTATTTTAGGTAATTAAGTATGTTTATTTTTTTTTTAACTTAACAGGATTTTCAAACACATTTACTTGTTTTTTAAAAAGGTAATTTTTATTTATTTTTTATTTAAACTAAAAATCTAAAAATTTTTATCTAATTAATTTATTTACACCAATATTTAAATAAAATATTTTTTTTTTCAAAGGGGTGTGTGCCTATATATATATATTTATTAATTATCATTAAATTCATATTAACATAGTTTTTGTTTGTGTATAATTGATTTTTTTATATATATTATTTATTTATTTATCTATAATTTTAATATGTAAATTACAACATATATAATAACTAATAATATTTTATCAGATTATTACAATTTTTATTTTATAATTTATATTTGTTTTGAGGTGATCAAATTTGTTGTTCTAATTTTGGTTAAAGCAAAAACAGAAATAACATATAAAAGTGTGGCCCAAACAAGACCCACCAAGAGTTATTGGGCCCCCAGTAAGAAGCCCAAGCAGACTGTTTAAATGAATATTAGAAAAATAAATTTATGTTTAAATATTATTGGTAATAGTAATTTAAATTAATAAAATTGTAACAGAGAAACCAAAATTAGCTTCCCCATACATACCATATCCATAGGAATCATTACCCACTTCTTTGAAAATAATTTTTTAAAATAATAATAATAATATGTTTAATATTTTTTTAATTCTAAAACATATTTTCATAAAATATTATATTAAAGATGTAAAAAAAATAAATAACTAAATATCAGATTAGCTCCAAGATATCCTTCTAACTCCTTGTAATAACACATGTTAATATAAGTTAGTGCATATTTTTTATAAATAAAAAAATTATTACCCAAACCTGTACATCCTTTTAAGTAATACAAATCCAAGCATTTTGCTTTGACTGATTGATCAGGTGAGGCATAAATCAAGAGCATATGTATCGTATGGGGTTGGTAGTGATGATAGGCATGCATGGACTCTCATTATGAACCCTTAACTGGGTATAGTGATGATAGACCCATCTATTTCATTACAATTTTTATTTAAAAATTTATATATATATATATATATATGCATGTAGCTTTTCTGATATGTTAGATATCATACAATTGAGGGAAAAGTTAGGAGGCAGCTGAGATTTCAGAAGCTTGTTGATAATGGGGAAGAACATCAACCAGGCTTCTCTGAAAGTAAGTAAGAAGATTCATGAGAATAACAAGAAGCAACTCAACAATTTGATAAAGTGTTGAGGCCAAAGGTTTACAAAACTGACAGCTCCAACTTCAAGCATCTTGTTCAAGAACTTGCTGGCAATGGAAGCAGCACAGTGCAATTTCCACCTACTCAAACATCATTATCTGCAGAAACAGAGCTTGGTAGGAATATTAGTGTTCTGGTTGTGGACTGCGTTATTGAAGATGATGGAGACCGCCGCCATAGTAGCGTGGAGGCATATTCATCATTTGATGCATCTGTTGATTCATTTGAATTCTGCAACAATGTGCTGTCAACTTTCATTGAAGGATTCGGGGATGCAGCAGATAGCCAGATGTATCTGAATGATGCAACGTTTGATATGTTGTCACCTTTCACAGAAGGATTCAAGGATGCAGCAGATAACCAGATGCATTTGAATGATGCAACGTTTGATATGTTGTCGATAAACCAGGCTGGAGAAGATTGGTTAGGATTTCAAGATCTTGGGCCATGTCTTTTAGATGTTGATCATCAGCCACGTCCTAGCTTTAATGGTTTTGGGCAGAACCAGGAGGTCAGCATGTACGACTATGAGTTATCTGGGCTGATATGAAACAGTAATTGATTCAGTCGCCAGACTTTACCAAGCAAATTCCATGCATAAATAATTTACAGAGCTTGTTCATGCATAACAAAGCATGTACAAATATTTGTAGCATAAAATGAATGTATTTATTCTAATATTTGAATTAATTTGTATAAATAATGGCAGATTTGTTAGCCTATTTTGTCTTCCGAATCCTCTATATCTCTAAGTCGTATATGCAGAGCAAGTCATAAAAAATTCCTGCAGAGGAGTGCCGTTATGTTAGCATGAATTTTAATGGAGGTGAGGTCTTTATCTTTGCTAATGTAAATTGATGGAAGCAACTTCAACAAGAAAATGAAGATGGTTGGGATATATCTATGAATGATACAATGATTTGCAAGATTTAATTATCAAAATCGCCAAGAAGAATTTAACAAAACAACCACAAAATTGACTTTAAATTGCAGTACGAAACACAAGAATTTCAGCTGGAAAGTTGCTTGAAACAGCAGCAAAACAGTAACCAAACAGCAGCACCAATATCAGCGGGAAAACAGCAAGAAACAATAGCCAAACAGTAACAGCAAAACCAGTAGGAAAATAGCAAGTAACAACAGGAACCACAGCAAAACAACAGTGGAAAAATAGCAAAAACAGCAGCTGAAATTTGCAAGCACAGTAGGAAAAAAAAAAAAAAAAAGGGAAAAATCAAAGCATGTGATTACTGTCCTAAAGAACAAATTATGTCCCTATAGGAATATTTTCTAGTGCAACAAGGATAACAATTTGCAGTTTGATATCTAAGATTCAATGGCTAAATTGTTGAAAGGATGCACCCTCAAATATAACAACGTTTAGAACAACAAAATTTTTATTTGGTGAAGAAGAACAAATTGACAACAAATAAGAGGAAAGAAATTAACTCACTTGTTTTTTCAAGCACTTAAATACCATTTTATTTGCAAGAAAAAAATATAGTTGTTATAAAGAGATTAATTGTTACATTAATTTTCACATTTGTTCTTAGTAATTCTCAATATAAAATTCAAATATTGAATTCAAAATATCATATTTATCTTCTATAATTCTCAATATAAATTTAAATATTAAATTCAAAATATCATATTTATTCTTTGACTTAAGATCAAAATTATAACAACCATGCAATAAACACAAATTTGGTTACCTCTCAATTTGGTACAAAAGGTGATTTTGTTTGTTTTGGAATATCACAAACACTTGTATATGTATAACAGGATTACATATACCAAGAAACAATCTGTCTCCAATAATCTCATTTTGTTCACTCATAATAATAAATCTCACTATATGTTGCATAATAGCAAATAAAAACTTTCTAACACATTAAACCAAGAGAAGATTTAGCATAACTTGTATATTTTGAGATAAAAGAAAAAATGAGTTAGTTAGTACATACAATTTTTATATTACAAATAAAGAAATGTTTGATGGATCGCAGCGGGAGCATATGCCCCACTGATCCAATTGTTGAATGAGAACAGGAATTGAAAATGAGTTATTTAGCATTGAATAGAAGCAACAACCTTCTGTTATCTCAGCTTTCCCGGTGTCTTCTGCGGAGCTGGGAGGCTATACAAGGATCTCAGCTGCCTGCTTATCAGCTTGCTGTTGTGTACAGACATTTGAAGTTCCAAGTTATCTGACCACCATTGCTCTAATCCATGAGCCTCAAGAAATTTCTGTTTTCCCTTGGACATAACAAACAGCTTTGCTGCAGCTTGGCCATTTATAGGACCGACATTCTCCTTGTTGGTATTGTTTTCATCTGTCCCATCAGGATTGGTATAATAGCAACAGATATAGTCACTATTATTCACATACAAATGAGGTACCCATTTTTTTAATTCTGCAGATGTTTTATCCCCATAGAAATGAAGTACCCAATTCTTCAATCCCACTGAGGAAGTAATTGTCTCACCCTCATCAGTGGAGGCCTGAGTTTCACTGCTTGAAGGAAGCATTGATTTAAATCTCTTCCAAACAGAACCTGCCTTTTCTCCAATATTTCTAAAACTCATAGCCAATGAAACAGAAGGTGGGTTAAATAGATGGGTATCTACATATATTCCATCCTTAGCTAATGCTTTTCCAACTTGGAGGGCAAAACCTGCCCCTAGGGAATGACCTGCTATGCACACATTGTTGCTTCCATAGCTTCCAGCGACTGATTTTAATGCCTCCAGAGCTCCCTTGAATCTGACAGAACCCTTCAAGCTTTCCCAAGCTAAAAAGCGGAGGTCATCCTCGATATCTCTTCTTATTGTCAGACTTTTGAGTAATGTTCCACGAAGTGCTAAAACAGCTTTGGGTGCTCCACTGGGTCTGATGAGTACCAAATCAGCCAATGCTGCAGATCGATCCCATTCCAGTACTGCACCATATATGGATCCATCTCTTTCATCAATTAAGGTCTGGGCCAGCTTGTACTTAAAGGGAATCCACCATTTTGGAGCAAGAGCATTTTCTTCTGTCCTATTCTCTTGCCTATCAATTTCAAGCAAGTAAACTGCTTGTATGAAGCAGGCAATTACTGTTCTCTTGTGATTAGGATCCTTCCTGTATATACAGATTGTACAGAATAAAGATAGGTACCCATAAAAACACCGTAAGTTGTCAAAATAGATTACAGTAGAGCGAACTCAATATGAACAAAGAGTTAATATGATCATGATAGCTCATTATGCTGATAACATGATTTCAATGTAATCAGAGAAAAGTCCAAGAACAGAATTCTAAGGAAACATCATGATCAAATACAAACTGAATAGGAATTTTAAAATAAACATCAGAAAAAGAAATCCATATGTTTCACTTATTTTATTCATGTCTTAATATATTATTACCAGCAATATGGAAGATCCAAATACAATTAACAATTCAATAAAAAAAGAAGTTTCTGTGTGGTATGCCAAAATATTGTGACTGTAAACCAACTTATTGACTAAACAGACGAAGCAACAACCGATTGAAGAGAATCATAGACAACATTAGCCTCACCTCACAAATGCCACACTGCTAAAATTCTGGACCCTCTCTTACTTCCTCATTTTCCAAAAACAGTAAGAAGTATCATGGCTCAAAAGTTAGGAACTATATTTGAACGAAATGCTAAGATCTAGTAATTCATTACATCAAATTTTGACCCATCCTTTTCTGATTTAGACTAGGATAAAAAAACCTGATGTGGTTCTGCAATACGCTATGGAAGGAACTAATGACAGGGAAAGGAAATCAATAAGGACTGAAGCACGGTATGCATAAGAACTTCCATTATCAATTCTGAATTTTGTTTTCTTCCCATTCATCATCCGAGCAACCGAACAGAGTACAGATTTCAATGGATTTGTCAGACTGCCGTGGCAAACGAGGCAATAGGGAAAAAAAAATGCAATTTTCCAGATGAATAATTTAAAATGAATAATTTCAATGAACACACAAAAGAATTCGCATTAGCTGGTACAAAAATGGAAATAATTTAGAATTCCAAAATCTTTAATGGATGCAACTAAAGATTTACCTTTTCCGAAAATTACCAAAAATAACCACAGTAAAACCACGCTACCTATCAGTGAACAAACGAAGACCTACCATAAATATGCCAAATGTATTCCTAAATTTGGTTCAGATAAAGATAAAACCCATTAAACACATGCAGGCAGTTCTCTCTACAGGCCCTAATCTATCAGATCTCAACGAATTGAAACACAATTCCTTAAACCCATCAAGCATCTGATAGAAGAAACACCAAAGTCACATACTACGATCATAAGTTTCAACAAAGTCTCCGCCTTTCTCAGAGACAAAAGCACATACTGTTAAAACTCAATGCATTGCGATTAGATTCTTGAACCCTGGGTTTAAAACCCATTGCAGCAGCAATTGGGTCAACCACAAAGCATAGAAACTATAAGAACCTATACAGCAGCTAAATAGGTACTAAAATTTAGCTTCATTTATGATCGAAAATCCATACTATCAGCAAATTGCTCAATCCAGAACTGATAAAAACGCAATACCCAAGTTTCAAAAAAAGACCAGAAACACAGCAGCAGTCAAAGATACATAATATGAAAACGACATGGTTAGTCCACTGACCAACTAGAGTTTATGAGGTCTCTCCAATTAGGAGAAGCAACATTTCGAGGGCCGGACACGTGAAATGCATATGGGTGAGCTTCTTGGTTTACCGGCGTCGCATTCTCCTTCTCTTCCATCGTCGTTGTTATCTCCTCTGCTTCAACCTTCGCCATCAAAATCCCACCTTCTTCTTGATTTTAAATTTTCAAAAATTTCACATTAAAGAGTTAAAGAGACATTGAGGTTCTCTTCTGTGGCTTGCCATCGTTTATAAGCTTCTTCTACTTGGCATCGGTTTCCACGCACCCATTTGTTTCAACCTTTATTAAAATAATTATTTTGGAAACGCCTGGATCTGGATGTCCCCAACGGTCATATTTCTCTCTCGTTGACAGTTTCCTTTTATTATATTACCCTTCGAAGTTTGCTTCTCGAATAGCCGTACCGTATTTCCTACGCCAAGAAGCAAAGACCAAAAATGGGCGGAAGCTTGGAGGGGTATTTTGGTCATTTAGTAACAGTTAATCTTTATTTTGGATTACCGTTGGATATGAATTATGATCATGGTGTAGGGAAGGAAATATTAATTAAAATGGCCCACAAAATTCTTTTTTTTTAAGACTGTTTGTTGTATTGAGAAAATTAATTTAAATATTTTGAAGATAATTTTAATTATTTTTTTAGGAATTATGAATATATTTAATAGAAATGGATAAGCTTGTTTAAGAATTTATTAAAAAAAAAATGGTGTTTAGGCAGATTTTTACAAATTAAATTAATCGGCCAATGAATGTGAGCCACATCATCACCTAAAAATAATTCGAGCCATAGAGAATCATTGCTCTTGACCACCGGGCACTCTCGCTTCTTCGTAACGGTCCCAACTTCCGATGGCGCCAATCAGACACAAAAAAACAAAAAAAAAAAAAAAATGAAATGAGAACTCCAAAGATCCATAGATTTTTGGTTGATGCAGTAATGTACAAATATCATGGCCTTAAATTTCATTCCCTCTACTTCTCTTCAGCCAAAACCTTGTTTTCATCTTCCTCCTCCATTTGTAATCCCAAAACGCTGGCACTTCTTCAACCTCCACTCTTCATGTAAAACTTTTGCTCAGTCCGAGGGAATTGAACGCGGTGGTGTTACAGAGGAGGATCCGCCTGGTTCTTTCTCTGGTATGAGTTTAGAAGAGTTGTTTTTTTTTTTTAATTGTTTGATTCGATTAGCTATGTCTATGACCATTGCACTTGAAAATTGCTTGTGTTGTTGAGTTGTTATCTGGGGTCATGTGTTTGAAGAAATAAGAGTTGGGTTTTGTTTTATTAGAGTTAGTTTTATATCATATGGGTTCTGAAAAATTAACTTGAATACAATGATAAAATAGACATGGCGGATGGATTGATTTGTTTTTGAGTACCTGTCCTTAATGATCAGGCTGTGCTATGTATTGTAATTGTAGGCGGAAAATTGCCATTAAATTCTAGTAGAGCTAAAATCAACCACTGGATGGGCATCTAAATGGGAAAAAAACTTGCATCAGGATTGGGATTAATTACAACCAAAAGCCCGCAGCTCTGTAGCAGTAACACTTGTGCATAGTGCTATAGGCTTTTGATCCATTGTGCTCGGCACCTTTATCACTTGCATTCCTTTTTAAAAGAGCCATATTCAATAATAACAATACCGATATATTGTTTGGTGCTGGTGAACTGCAATTTTTGGACTATGTTTATCAAGCACATTATTTTGATTGCAGAACCCGAATGTCTATGATGATTTTTTTTTTGGTTCTTTGTCTACTTCACGCATGCAGCTGGATCTCTTGGAACAACTCACTTCTACTAGCTCATTAGCTGAGGGTATGAAAATTCTATTTCTATCCGGTGTCAAATAGTGTTATATATTTTCGTGACCAGCTTCCTCAATTAGTTGGGGATAGAGATGATGACTTCAGCATTCCGTTGGGTAAAAATTTGAAGAAGGTTATTGCCAAGTTCTTAACTGTCTCACAGAAGAGAAACATCAGAAGACAGGCTTACTTGAACGAAGTGTCTCAGAGAAATGACTCATTTTTCCTTGCCACTATTGGCGCATTTGTTATTCTTCCACCTCTTATAATATTAGGAATTGCTGTATTAACTGGTTATGTTCAACTTTTTCCATGACTTGTGCCTATTATTTACTGTACAAAAGTCAAGTTTATTTACCCTAGTGAGCTGTTGAGTATTAGCTAGCTAGTTTTGACATATTCCTCCCACTAATTAAAATACACAATTTTCACTTTTCAGTCCTCAACCTCTTCACTTGAGTTAATCACACTTGATGGAAACACATTAATTTCTCTATGATTACTCCAAAAGAATTTTATTATGTAATCTCTTCCAACTTTTGCATCGTATGAGACAGGTATCTGCTGGACAATACAAATAAGCCTTTCTCTTTTTTTACCTAGAAACTGAGATATATTTTTCATGCCAATAGTTAAAAGGTTTTGTTTTTGGTGTTTTCTGCCATGATATAAACATCTTAGCGTTATCCGCATCCCTCAAAAACAACAATTACAACAATGACGACTAATGTAGCTTATGTACAATAAACTATGTCATTCGTAGAATTTTATTGCTTATTAGGGACAAGATTTTCAAAGTTCAATTGCATTATTTTCAGTTCACCTGCCAGCACCATGGCTGAAGTTGGCTATGCTCTGGAATGAGGGATTGAAGGACTTAGTGGGTTGTTGAAACTCGTAGCAGACTGGCAGTAGTGGAAAACGCTGACTTAGAGAACTTGAGAAAATTATCTATATATTGGAACTATGGAAAACTCTTACAAAAGTTTATGATAGGATAGTCTCTTATATATTTGAATTTATCAAGGCAAAATGATGTACTGAAAATGAAAAAGATAGAAAGCAAAGACTCAGAGAAACCCACTCTAGCGACAAATCAAAGATCGAGATGCTTGACTTAGTGGAAACATGTTGTTCTATTGTGTTCCCTCTTCAAATCATTCATCTTTCTTTTGAAGCACTTGAAATTAGAAACCACTCTACAGAAACAAATTTTGACAATTTGATTTGGCTATGTTGACCTTATTATACAAGTTCACTCTTCCTAGGGCTCCTGTTCTAATCAGATATGATGCTTAGACGCAGAATGAAACTGTTCTTTGTCATGCCTCTTCTGATCTGAGTAGATGTTTAAAGGTGTTATATCTTTAAGAAAGCAAGATGTCGTTATTATCTATAATAGTCAGTCTTGTTGATAAATGGTTAATCTTAAGCAACCCTATAATGTCACATTGAGATGGCAATGAGTAAAGGATAAATAACAAGCTGAAAGATTATACCATAAGTTGAAATGTCTCATGCAAAATTTTCAATAGCTGCATCAATGTGCATTCTTTTAAGAAAACTCTAGTATCCATTACTATAATAGGATCCTGATACAGGGAAGTCACCAATTTACAACCTTCAAACAAATGGCTGCTTTACAGAAAACAATCATAGAAATACGTAAACACTCTTAACTCATATTATTAATAGCAATCTCTGTCAAAATTTCCAAATGCTTCATGTGGTCCAAACACTAATCCTTCTCAGGGAAAAAAAATTATAGAAAGTAGCTAGTATAAGAAAGGTGAAGGGAATCCCATGTTTGTTTGAAAAAGCGTTTTAGTTCATATGCTTTTTCAACAAGTCTCTGTTGTGGTTATTTCTTTCGGCTTGTCTCGTTGTGAAATCTCTTTATCATGGGGCCTTCTTGGTTCGTTTCCTAAAATCACTCCTTGCTTTTGCATATACACCCATTTATCTTGCAACAGGTAAAAGAAAACAATTAAAGAGATCTGAATGGTGAAAATTATAGTCCAAAGGCGTATACTTCTCGATGTCTTCTCATGGTAGGCTTGTAATCCTGTGTATATGTTGATTATTCCCAGCAGAGATACTGCAGTTCCTACAACCCAGTGTGCAAAAAACCATACACTTCTTCCTTTTGTTCCCCTGTAATAAAGAATTTAGATAAACATAAGCATAATTCTGTCCCTAATGCAGAAAGTTACATAAAGATTGTTTAAGAGTCTAAGGATGGTTGTAAATATTGGCGAAGAATTATGAAAACTTCAAAGACTGTGATTAGAGGCTTAGAGCTGACTGTGATTGAATTAGGAAAATGACGGTTTGTTATATATGCTAAATACTGATGGTTTACCTTCGTGGCCGTAAGATTCCAACAAGGGCTTGCAACCATATGATACCATATAAAGCTACCCCTAATTTCTGGTGATGATTGCTGAAGGAATTGTTGAAGTTTCTGATTGAGAGTACAGCCCCTGCCGTGGCTAGAAGTAAAGCAAGTGTCTGTTATAAAGAGGAAAAGAGAAAAAAAAAAAAAAAAATACTCCTTCAATACATTGAAGCATGCACATTAATCATGAGGTAAATTCATAACTTATACTTCAATTATGTGCCACTTACCTTTTTATGTTCAATTGTGAGATCTATAATTGGATAAATGCAACACCTAATATTATCATTATGTCTCATGTTTAAGTTAATCTGAATATTATAAGATGGGAAAATTGAGTTGCTAATCAACTATTAGTTTCTAGTCTGTCTTTTCTTGCTCCTCAAGTATTCATGATAGTCCCTTTAATCAACTTGTGGGCATATAGAGTTAGTTTGATGTTAATTAGTTATAGAAGAAACTGTGGGCTGCATAAAATAATGGCAAATCAGGAAGTATTTTACTTTATTATTGACTATATCATCATGAAAAGCTAATGGGCATTAACCTATAATAAATTATGTTCAACATCTCTAGTGATACCTTTTCCTAACACTGTAGAGATGCTGTATTGGCAAATGAATGAAAAAAGAGGTGATGAAGTGTTTGAAAGGACTGTTCTTGTATTATCCGAAAGGCTGAAAAATAATGAAAATGCAACGGAGATGAGCAAACACAAACTTGCCTGTGAAATTGCATGAGCATAGAAAATAATTCTGAGTCTTCTTCCACATTCCTCCCTGTTTGACATTCTGATAAGGAGTATTCCGACAGGCATAAGAAACCCCATTGAAGCCCAGAGGAGGAATGCATGGACTGTAATCTCAGACAGCAATTTAGGACTCATCTGTGATTATCAGGCAAAATCCCAGATCTTCTTTAGTAATCACACGCAACAAGACTTTAATATGATATAAAAATGAAATCATTAAAAAAAAGAGAGAGAGAAAAAGTGAAATCTTTTGAAGTTTAATTTCGAAGTTTCAATGATCCAAATTTCAGAGAAACACAGAAAGAGGAGAGTAATCCAAATACCTGATGAATGTTGTTATTGCTGATTGTATCATTGCCTATGCTTTTCTCATGTCGTAGAGAAGAACTGAGAGATGGTAGAAGAAGAATAACAATAACAAGTTTCTGCAGAACTTCCATAGTTCTTCAGTTCCCTGAAGGGAAGAAGCACAATATTCTTTTGCTTTGTTGAGCTTGAATTTCACTTGCAGGCAATCAGCTTCAGGGATGCAGAGTTAGCAGGAAACAGCAAAAGAAATGGAACAACCTCAAATGGACTGTGTTATCAAATATATACTTATAATAATTCAGGCTCACTCTACAGCATGATTTTCTCCAGGACATCCATACTCAATTGCTTTCCTCTCTCTCTCTCAGAATTCTCAGCATGGTATGTTTTCCCAACCACCAAAAAAAAAAAAAAAGGTACCCACTTGAATCCTTGATGGGTTTTCTATTTCAAGAGCATTAACATTGTTTAGAGGAAATAAATTTATAATCTTTATGTTTGAAGAAAGCAAAAGGTGGGATACCTCATATAAATTACTACCATATGTATATAACACGGAACAGGTTGATGCTTTAGGTGAGAAGATTAAAGATTTCAGTAAGAAATTAAAGAGAAAGTGGGGAATGGGTATGGATTACAATTTCAACCATGTGGGGTTCACTTTTACAGGCTTTTTGTGGTTGATGGAATGAAAAAAAACAATGAAGAATTTGACATAGGAAAAAGGTCACATACTCGGATTTCAAGATTTTGAATAAAGACCATGGAAAGTAGATTTTGGCAGGTTACACCATTTCGTAAACATTATCTTCTGCTTCCCACTACTGGGTAGCACTATCATAATATGCTTGAAATTAGAATTCCATATACATAGACCAAAATAAAAAACAATAGATCTCTTTCACACACTCTGCATTATTCCATTGTATTTCTGTAACACACCAGGAACAGACAATACAAGACTTGAGTGCTAAACAGAAAAGAAGAAAAGAGAGAGTGTGTTTCATTGAAGCACAATTTTTCTTAGGCAATGCATATATTTCCTACTGAAGAGTGAGAGTGTTTTTACGAACACTGAATACAACTGTTGTATTGTAACTCTAATCCCGTTTAATTATTATTTGAATTAAATCCCATTTTCAAATTTTTTGGGAAGATTGATTATAGCAGAAAATGTCACAAACTTCTTTTACCTAGTCAATGATATCAAACCAAAAGTATGGATATAAGTTCAATAAAAAGTGGAATAACATTATTATTACTATAATGATTTAATATTCACCATCATTCGTGAAACTTTTTTTTTCTTTATTATTTTGTATATTTTACATAGTTACACTTTTAGTTTTGGAAGTTATAGATAAATTTTTTAATTATAATTATTTTTGAATTTAATGTTGAACCAAAAAATAAATAATAATATGTAACTAATCTTAAATATGTCATTATTAATTTAAATTAAATTTTAAAAGTTTTATTCAAATTACCTACATCGATTGTTCTTAGGATCACTATTGATTTTACATACAACCGTAATCAAAGAAATTTGATTAAATTTTCATGCATACTTATAAACACAAACGTTCATAAACAAAGTGAAGAGAAAGAAAATTGGAATATGTAAGCACACTAAAAAACAGAGATGGATCTGAACAACACAACACAACTTAGCTGAATGTATGTATGTATGTATTTTGTGGTCCTTCCTTCCATTGTATCAAATCAAATGAAAATTTGATCTTCTTTATGATCTAATAGTATGTCTTTAAATTAGTACGAATTTGACCCTTTTTCAAAGAAATTTGGTGTTATTCATCTTAATTATTGTTTCATGTAATTGAAAATATGATAGCTAGCTAGTGTGTGATGCGTTCCTCCTAACTAACAAGGATAAGAAAATCCCAAAAGCAAAAGAAATTGTGATTCAATAGACTGATTATGTTTACTATAAGTAATTATTCATTTGTAACTATGAGTTAGCACTTTTATCAGTTAACTGCCAAGAACTTGGTCTACGTGGGAAGAATTATCAATGAAGGTCCGCAACAGAAATGGGTCCGTGACATGTAGAATAAATGTGAGGCAAATGATACCACTTTGCAAGGTTTGTTGACATGTCACATGTGAGTAATAGCTGTGTGTGGACACTTAAATCTTCATCATGAAACATGAAAGAAAATCATCATGCATTTGAATTGTGTGTGGCAATTATCATCGTCACATCTAATTTTGTTGAAAAAACTTGTGCCAACAATGCTGAAATTTCATTTAATCAAGAATTTGTTTGAGTGAAAAAGTCTTTGGTGATAAAACTCTCTAACTACCCATATGTTTGCAAGGGGCAAATGTCATGGATTTTGCCAAAACTTTTTGACATATGGGGTTTCATATTTTTGTTATTCCTTCAATTCTAAACAAGCAGATTGATTGATTGTCAATCCCTTTAAATTGGGGTGGTCACCCAATTATATATTATATGAGATTATCATTGGATTTGTTTGTTATCAATTATTGAATTTGAATTTGAAGAATGAGCATACCATACCATGCCACCTATAATTGAGAGGCAATTAATATCATTTTGACTATGGGTTTGGTAATCACCACTTTTGTTCTTTCTAATCCAGCCCAACAACAACATTAGCCCAACCCAAAAGAAAAGAAAACAAAACCAAACAAAACAAAAAGAAAAGAAATCAATTCCATGATTTGCTAATGAAGTGATGAATATCTACTAACTTGCTAGCACGGTGGAATGGATTTGCATAAAACATTTAGGTGAAACTTTCATTCAGAGTTGTTGGTTTTACAGGAAACTGCATGATTTTAGAAATGACTTGAAGTTTTAGAGTTTTCCTTTCAGATATTTAATTGATTGTAATTATTGTTCGATATGTTTAAAAAAGTTAACAGTGTTAATAATTATTTTTTTAAAATTAAAAAAATTATTAAAGTTAAACCTATATTTTATCAATAGAGGTGGAGACTCACCAAAATCAAGTTCATGAGATTTTTGGCTTGACTTGTGTAAAAATAATAAACTCTAACACGATTTATAATTTGTGAATTTTAATTATTTAATAATTTAAAATTATTTATTTAATATAAATATAAGTAGGTTAACTAATCAAACCTCAACCTGCTGTAATGGGCTTTCATCTTTCGGCCCGGGGGCTAGGCTGGACCGGACCTATCCCATTCACGGTGAGCACATCATCAGAGAAATAACTGATCCTGGGATTATAGAAATGATATAATATCATAGAAGTCCCTGAACTTTACTGAAATAATATATAAGATCATATTTTGCAAATTTGTTTCATGCAAGTCCCTACTGTCAAAGTCGGTTAATTTTGATAGTTTTTCTGTAATCTTGTTTTTCTTATGGCTAATTGTAACTTTACAAATCCCCTGTTCCTCGTGACTGTGAATCTGTTATTGATCGTGGCTAGTTTCATGCTGGAGACGGTGGTGGTGGAGGCCAAATTACTACGGTTACAACGAATTTAAGTGTTGGCGCACACGGGCGTTTCTATTGGTGGAATGATGGTCATGTTAGATGGGCTTTCACGGCTGGTGAGTTCTGAACTTGATTGCGTCGTTGGCTTTGACGGTGAGAACGTCTGACGTGGCCGTGATCAGCACGGCGGCGGAGCTCGCGATGGTTAGGTTTTCTTCTCTTTGGCATGTAAATGGGAGATTAAAAAGGTTAAAGAGCGGAGTGATTTAAAAGTTAATAAAATTTGATAAACGAAGTTCCTATTTTGCCCTTTAAAGTTTAACACCGCATTAACGTTTTTTAGACGGTAGGGACCTGAATGAAAAATCAATTGCTAACTGTCCTTATTTGTTGTTTCAGTAAAACTCAGGGATCTATAATGATTCTAAAATATAAACTCGATCATCTCCCTCCTGCAACGGAAGATAACAGCACAGTACAACTTCAAGAATTTGATCAGAAGAGAAAGCTAGAGGATTGTAAATTTAACGAAATATACGAAAAGTCAACTCACAGCGTCTAAATTCCGACGCCAACATGGCCAACGTTTCGGTGGCCGCGGAGTGGCAGCTCGTCTACAACCGATACTACAGAAAACCCGAGCTCTATCAATTGAGATGGAAAAACATCGACTTAAGCCGCAACAAAGTCGCCTGCGCACCATTCGGCGGTCCAATCGCCGTTATCCGTGATGACTCCAAGATCGTCCAGCTGTACGCCGAATCTGCCCTCCGTAAGCTTCGAATTTTCAACTCGGCCGGCGTCCTCGTCGCCGAAACGGTCTGGAAAAACCCAGGCGGACGCTTGATCGGAATGTCGTGGTCTGAAGATCAAACCCTAATCTGCATCGTCCAAGACGGCACCATTTACCGGTACAACATCCACGCGGAACTCATTGAGCCGAATGCGTCGATGGGGAAAGAGTGTTTCGAAGAGAATGTGGTGGATTGTGTATTTTGGGGAAATGGCGTCGTTTGCGTGACGGAGGCGAATAGGTATTTCTGCGTGGCTGATTTTAAGACGATGAAAGTGTGTGAACTGGCGAGGCCAGAGATTGAGGAGTTGCCACACTGTGTGGCTGTAATTGAGCCGAAATATACTGTGACGGGTAATGTTGAGGTATTAATTGGAACTGATAATGGAATATTGATGTTGGATGAAGATGGGGTGCAGCAGGTTGATGATACACTGGTTCAGAAGATGGCTGTTTCCCCGAATGGGAATTTCGTTGCTTGTTTTACTCATGATGGTCGCCTTGTCGTTAACAACATCGACTTCAGCTCCGCTGTTATCGACGAGGCTTGTGAGGTTGGTTTTCCGGTCTGGTTGATTTACATTTCTTGAAAGTTGCAACTTGTGTTATAGTCTTCGGAAACTTGTTTAAAATTGCAAATCAAATAATAACACCCTTCAAATTTCAAATTTTTCATGTTACATACATGTTTTGGGTAGTGTTTGTCTGTTAAATTGGCAATGGCTTATTATAAATTGGTATCTGAATTTTTGTTCATTCAGTCAGCCCTTCCTCCGGAGCAGCTGGCTTGGTGTGGAATGGACAGCATACTTCTTTATTGGGATGATATGCTGTTGATGGTGGCTCCTCAAGCAGAGCCAATGCGCTACTTTTATGATGAGCCAGTAGTTCTTATCCCAGAGTGTGATGGAGTGAGGATATTATCTAACACAAGCCTGGAATTCATACAGCGGGTCCCTACTTCTACCGAACATATCTTTGCAATTGGAAGCACATCACCTGCAGCTTTACTCTATGATGCCTTGGATCATTTTGATAGGCGAAGTGCCAAAGTATGCTACTAAAAGAAGTTGGTTTGCTCTTTCTTTTCATTATGAGAGCCTACTGAGCATGTTTTGAAAAATCATATATCATTGGATATATACTTTAATTGATTTTTCAGTATATATACGCGCGCGCGCATGTGTGTGTGTGTGTGTGTGTGTATAAACCAAGCAGTGTGCATTATCTGTAACCCTCTTATTGTTGTTTACCAGGCAGATGAAAATTTGAGATTGATACGCACATCCTTGCCTGAGGCTGTTGAAGCATGCATTGATGCTGCTAGTCATGAATTTGATATTTCTCGTCAGCGGACACTGTTGAGAGCTGCAAGCTATGGCCAAGCCTTTTGCAGGTTAGTTTGGTTAACTGTTCTCTTAGCTTCTAATGCTATTAGAATTTGTTAGTTTTGACAAATGAAAGATATTAGCTTGATATGTGAAAGCTTAAATATTTGCTGATTCTGCTTTTATACACTATAAAGTTGATTAGTGTTTGGGGATAGGGGAAACCACTGAGAGTGAAGCTCTGGACCTGAATGCATAACTTTATGTTTTGTGTGTCTCAATCCTGGTTTACATCGATTGCCCACATGCTTTACCCCTTCTGTTTATCTCTTACATGCATAAGTTTGGGTGCATATATTATTTTTAGTTAATTATTTGATTTTCTAATATTCCAAACTTGTAAAAGTATCTTTACAAAGAAACCAATAATTTTCAGCTTTACTAAAGATGACTTCAGGTACACTTTTTGATGTTATTTCTTTGTTTAATCTTTGATTTGATCATTGGCCTTGCTTTTGGTTTGATATTTTGTTCCTTCTCTTACGTGAGAGTTGAAGAATGTTTTCCCCTGGCTCTGTTATCACTCATATTGGTGGCATACAACCAAATGTGCAGTCCTGTGTTTCTTAACTATTGGGCAGCATAGGGTATTTTTCTAGCAATATGTGGCCTGTTACTTTCTGCTCGTCTTGTTTTTTGAGTTTTGGTAGTCTGGTGGAAATTTCCATTTGGTGCATCTTTTAGCAGTGATACAGGTTTTTGTCAATGATTTAGGCCATGTGTAACAGCTTCTTTGATGCTTAAGATGATTGGCTTGTACTATTGATGTTTCAGAAGAAAGATTTTTTTTTTCTTTTTCCTGATTTTTCTCTCAGTATTGATGTTCAGTTGGATTTGACAGCAATTTTCAACGTGATCGTATTCAAGAGATGAGCAAAACTTTGCGGGTCTTGAATGCTGTGCGTGACCCTGAGATTGGCATTCCCCTTACTATCCAGCAGTATAAGGTTTTCAATCTTTGCCAATATTGATGCTAATTTATGTGCTATTTCTTGAATTTATATTGAATAAAGTTCTTGCCTCAGTTGCTTACAGCATCTGTTTTGATTGGCCGTTTGATTAATGCCAACTGCCACCTTCTTGCACTGCGTATATCAGAGTACTTGGAGATGAATCAAGTAAGTTTAAGTTTGATATAATATGGATTGATGCTAGGCTGGTATATGGAATTTTTTATTATCATTGGTTTGTCTATGCTATTTGTCCGGCCATCTTAACAGAATAGTTGTCTACAATCACTTGTGTTAGAAGCTTATCAATGACAATGTTGCTGGCGTCTCATAGGAACATAGCATTAAGCGTTTTTTTTTCTTGTTTTCTTTTTTATTACATACCTGTCTATTATATGGTCTGCTGTAAATGTGACAGTCAACTCAACAAATTGTGATCCTACTTGTTAAATGTGTGTGACAATTAAAGATGAAGATTAGAGCAAGTGAGAGAGGCAAAGTCAGATGCTCAACATATAGTGTTCTGCCTCTTCAACTCCAACTCTACCAAGTGAATTTTAGGTTTTTTTTTTCATTTTTAATTCTTTCTTTCCATTAATTGATATACTTTGTTAGATCGAAAATTGGAATCAATCACTACCCCTGATCATTTTGTCTGTGTTCTGATTGATGTGGCTGGACTAGAGATACAATATCTTTGAAATATTTGTGTAGGAAATCTACATTTATAGATTTGTTCTCAATATATAAGTGATCAGATCCAATTTTAGCCTACTAAGAATTGGTTTTTGATTATCATACTAATAATTAGTTTTCATTTTATTTTCATTTTGGTAGTACCGCTTCATATTTCAGGAAGTAGAATGCATGACATGCAACTTTTTTCTCTCTCTCCCAGGAGGTGGTGATTATGCACTGGGCTTGTTCAAAGATAACAGCTTCATTAGCAATTCCTGATGTTACTCTTCTGGAGATCTTACTTGATAAGGTTAGTGTTTTCCTTTTCATTTTTGTTGAGATTAGCCATCAAAAATTGCAGATGATTTACTCATTTAGTTTAATGCCAATGTGACCGTGTGAAATGATATTTTTTGATTTTCAGCTCAAATTATGCAAAGGCATATCCTATGCAGCAGTTGCTGCTCATGCAGATAAGAGTGGTCGTCGAAAGTTAGCTGCCATGCTTGTTGAGCATGAACCTCGATCTTCCAAACAGGTTACCTTCTCATTATTTCTCTGCACTGCACAGTTTACATCTCGAATTATTTCCTTGCTGTCATGTTTGTCATGTTTTACTTTTCATTAGTAGATTTTCAAACTTCTCAAAGCAAAATTCTTTTCCAGTTTCTTTATGAAGGATATTTGTTGCATTTTGATTCTCTCTTCAGGTTCCCCTCTTGTTAAGCATAGGAGAGGAGGATACTGCTCTGGTGAAGGCAACTGAAAGTGGTGATACTGATCTTGTTTATCTTGTTCTATTTCATATTTGGCAAAAGGTATATTTCCACTAATTTGTCCATTATCATATAAGAACATTAGAAAACTATCCATATGGCACATAAACAAGAGCACAATGTGATCTATAAAATTAGTTAATTCATCCTAAACACATTTCTATTGCAGAGACCTGCACTCGAGTTTTTTGGAACAATACAAGCCAGACCCCTGGCATGTGATTTATTTGTAATTTATGCACGGTAAGTCCCCACTTTCTGTTGAATAGTCATCAAATAAAATTTATTATTTTACGAATCTTCTTCAAGGTAACTAATTTTCTAGTAAATATCAAAAACAAATTTATCAAAGGCTTGTGTATTTTTGAGGCATCTTACTGTCTCCTAGAGCCTAAAGCCAAGGTGGAATGGATGGCTTGCACCTAAACAAAGAAAGACACATAACTTAACATTATAAATCATAGATATGCTGATCATAGACATAGGAAGGTTAAACTGTCTATACAAAGTTATAATTAACTTGCAAATTTGATGGAAAAAGATTAAACATTTCAATGATAAGGAAACAAAGATGATGATGATGAAGGTCAAAGAAGTATATGTTTGAGTTTTCTCAGTGGCAACTTGGTTGAAGAATAAAACTTCGTGGGATTTAGAAACTTCTTTCTTGTCTTCCACTATTTAAGCCATTCACAACTAGATTGAATGGTTTGTTAAGCTTAATGCAAAGAACTTGACATGGTGCATCACACAAAGAAGTCTGCTTATTAAAAAAAAGTTACTTAGAGGTATGCCTTGTGCGTTGGAGGCGAAGGGTGTCCATAAAGGAGTATCTGTCTTATGCATGACTGGGTGTGTAGACTTCATCTGAGCAGATTTTGTGCTTAGGTGCACATTGGTTAACAATTATCACAATGAGGTTTAATGGTTCAGTGTTTTTCACTTCATTTGTCCATTGGTATTCATTATATTCTTTGTTTCAGGTGTTACAAGCATGAATTCCTGAAGGACTTCTTCCTATCGACAGGACAGCTTCAGGTAGGCTTAAACTGTTGGAATTTTGTTTTTAATTTGGTCATTGGGTTCTGGTGGAAGCAGGGAATCGGAGTTTGTCATATGCTGTGGATCTGGTAGTGGATTGTGTATTTGGTTCTAGTATCAAGTCAATGTCAAGTTTTTCACCACCATGGAGTACTCAAATGTGGTTGTGGACATAACATTTCAACAGTTATAGCATAGATGTGGAATATGAAGTTTTTGTGAAGCATTAACATTCCATAGGGCTTCCACTTTTCCCATTATTCACCTAAGTTAATTACTTTTTACTACCCTGAACTTCAAAATATGGCTGAGCCATATTTAGGAATTTGTTGATAGTTAGAATAGATTCGTAAACTGCATCGTCTAATTTGTTTTAGATTTAAAATAGGTCTATATGCTCCCTTCCTATTCCTTCAAAGCTGTAGGGTTAAACTAAATATGAAAATAAGGTAAATAGGATGAGTGTATCTCCCCATCTAAATTGCTTTTTCGTTGATTTCTTTCACAAAAAAATCTATCTTTTCTTTGCTGTTCAAGGTTTTGTTTGTCTTGCATGTGGTCATACAGTGTCAGTTATGTGTTAAAAGTAGGGGTGCCAAGTCTGTGTAGGATATTTTCCCATTGCAAGAGAGGTTAGAGAAGCCATATTGCTTATCAGATTTTAAACTCTTCATTTTAACGACCTTAGTTGGAAAAGTGTATTCCATTTGCCTTATAATGCTTCTATTGGTAGATAGTTCACATATAATTATTTTCTATCTGTGGATCATGGGCAACAGGTGAGAAATTGCATGGATTCTGAATGCAACGGTAATCGTGACACTGTTGTCACCAAGGGATCTTTAGTCATCATGAAATAATTGTCACCAAGGGATCTTTCTCTGTCCTTAAATGGGTGCATGTGTGTGCATGCACAATATATCATATTTGGGCAGCTTGTTATTGCTTTCTTTGTTTCCCCTTTTTTTTTTTGGCAGTTGATTTGTTTTTAATGTGAAGTTTTTGTGGTTTTCTAGGAGGTGGCTTTTCTTCTTTGGAAAGAGTCTTGGGAATTAGGAAAAAATCCAATGGCAAGCAATGGTTCTCCCCTTCATGGTCCACGCATAAAACGTATTGAGAAGGCCCACAATCTTTTTGCAGAAACGAAGGAGCACACTTTTGAGTCAAAAGCTGCTGAAGAACATGCAAAATTGTTAAGGTGAGAAATGTCAGTTATTATTTGTATTCAGTTTCAAAAGACCACATGCTTTTGTTGTTTTGCATGATTTCATATCCATTGAAGTACAGGCATACTAAAAGACCGAGATTCGATATGTGGTCATTGGAAGATATATATGGCGTAAACTATGTTTCATGTCTTTTACTTGTTAACAATTTCAAGGTTTTAGACATTAAATATTAAATCTCTAATTTAAGGATATATATGAGTGGCCATATCTGGGGTCCTATATTTGTAGAGTGTTATTCAAAAAACAGAGCAAGAGATATATATATTTTCGTTTCCACTAATTGAGGTGTTAAAACTACCATCTTGAGGAAATCATATTAATATTGTACACATATATGCATGCACTAAGAGTTTCTGAATAATTGATATTAACAATGAAGTGTATATTGCCATTATGCCATGTAAAAAGTGAAGTAGCAATGCAGATTCTTTTGTTTCACATAAACAGATGTAGACAGTTAGTCTATTATCTTGTGTGCATGATAATGTTGGCTTGCAGTTAATAGAAATAATGATAGGTTTTATTCTAATAAAAAGAGTATCTAAGCTGATCTTGACTAAGGGAGTCTTTACCTGTTCTGCGTACTCTGTCATTTATTGATTTATCTATCAGAGAGTTACTTCATATTACTATCTATGCTGACAGAATCCAACATGAGCTAGAAGTATCTACCAAACAAGCCATTTTTGTTGATTCGAGTATAAGTGATACTATTCGCACATGTATTGTGCTGGGAAATCATCGAGCTGCAATGAGAGTGAAGACCGAATTCAAGGTCTATAGAGTTTTCTTTGTTTTCCGTGGTTCAAAGGAGGTTGTTCTTGTGCCTACTTGAAGACGCATGTCTTCACAGGCGATAAAAGATTGACCTTCGTTTACCACAACAGATTATTGGCTTATATTGAAATCACTCAATGTGCCTTGATTCTTGCGTTTTCAACTTGTTTCAGGTTTCTGAGAAGAGATGGTATTGGCTTAAAGTTTTTGCATTGGCTACAATTAGAGATTGGGATGCCCTAGAAAAGTTCTCAAAGGAAAAGAGACCACCAATTGGTAAAGTTTTCTATCAGTGAACAATAAATGGAATGCATATTTTGTTTTCATCATTCTGTGATAGATGTGATAATTCAGTACCTATATGTTTTTGTCATCAAATAGGTTTCAGGCCATTTGTCGAGGCATGCATAGATGCAGATGAAAAAGGTGAAGCACTAAAATATATCCCAAAACTTGCTGATCCACGAGAACGGGCTGAGGTAAGCCATACTTGGCCAACAAATTTTCTCAATACAGTTATATGATGTTAATTTCTGTTGCTTGCAAAGACCCATCATCATTTCATGCATGTATGGTTCCTATTTCTCAGAAGATATGCAGAGTACAATCTTTATGCACAATATTTGAATAATTGCTAGATTTCATATTTCTTTGTTTTCTCCGCTGGCCAAATGTTGTAATTTGGAGCACATCTTGCCACAGTTCAAAAAACTTGTGAAATTCAGATCTACCCATCTTGGTTGGCTGTTTGGGTATGTCATTTGTGAGTGCGTGATCATGCCTGTCTCTGATTTAAAACAGGCTTACGCTCGGATTGGTATGGCCAAGGAAGCTGCTGATGCTGCTTCACAGGCAAAAGATGGTGAATTACTTGGTCGATTGAAATTGACATTTGCACAAAATACAGCAGCTTCATCAATTTTCGATACTCTTCGAGATAGATTGTCCTTCCAAGGTGTTTCTTAGCCTATGTCTATTCAATTTTTTATTTTCACTTTGTAAGTTTCTGTTTTTGTTGTGTGCATAAGATCATGTTACTGAACAAGTGTTAAGGCAGACAGGGAATCTTGTTTGCTTTGTGGAAACCGTTTGATTATATACCTATCAATTTTCGTTGTCATGCTTCGTTGAAACCGCTTGATTATACGCTGTTTCATCATCATAGAAACAAAAGTACTACAAAATTGTTGAACTCACAAGATCAACCGCCAGTATTTTCCTATGACTTTCTTGTAGGTAAGAAGAGGCGAATTTGCAACCTCCCTAAGTGTTTGCATAAACTTGCTTTTCTTGTTTTACTTGGTTGTTGACCTTTTAGGATGAGTATCATGGTACAGTTGTTGGAATTGCATGGCTATCAAAGAGGGAAGATATTCTTGATACAGGGTTGTAATATTTGTGTTTAATCATTTTCCTCACCTTTGATCGGATCACCTGTTCAAGAATTAGATGGAATAACTTTTGTGTTTCCTCTCTCTAGCACCGTCAATCTCAGCCGCCACTAGCTTACAATTACCTCAACAACTGCCAAACCAGCTTGACATTGTAGCCGCAAGAAGCCATCACTAGAGACTGATGTACACATGATAAAAATCCCTATTCCTCAAGTATTTAGATTAGTATGAGATGTAAATCAAAGTTGATTTTTCTTTTGATAACTCAGACTATAGTGAAGAGTGGTAAGTATGAGTTACTTCTATTCCTAGGGGAAGACTCCACAAACAACTATGAAGGCAGAGAAATGCATGATAGCAGCACTCCTCAGTAATAGGATGACTGGTATTCGTAACGTAGATCATCTCCAGGAATCTACAGCTGCTGACCAAAAATCTGTTTAGCTTCATCTGTGATACCAATAGAATTAAACTGCCGCATACTCTTAAACTATGCCCCATTAGCATAAAACATCTTCTTTAAGTATTATGCACTCTATTCACATAAATAAAATTCACATAAATAAAATGCACATATATAGGAGTAGTTATTCACATTCAAAACATTCATTACACTTAAAATCACATATAGTATGGGTGTTTCTAAAATATCAAAAAAATTCAAATTTAAATAATATTTAAAGTATATATTATAAAATATCAAAATATAGCAAAAAAATATTTTATTAATGAACCCCAAAAAAATATGGGATAGGTTGAGGGACTTATATTAAAGATTGTGCAATAAAAATTATATCATTGCCACTGTAAGGAAGTAAATACAAGACTTAACCTGAAAGTAATAAAGTGAGAGGGTGAGTATAAAATATACTTAGCGAATGAAGAGTTAGTAATATAAAACTTATAAGGTTTAAAAATATTGAAATATTAAAATAATTATTAAATTATAATCATTTATTTGATAAATCTCACATTATTTCAAAATTAGTTATGTAATTAAAAGTATATCATAAAATATGTATCTAGACCTATGTTTGGTTCATTTACAAAAGATCACGCTTGCCGATTTTTTTTCAAGTTGTTACTTTGGTCATAATAGATACTTGAGACACTAGTGAATTATGCTATATTAGTAATTATATAACTATTAAATTATAAAAAATATGTATTTAAAATTAATTCATATTTAAGTTTATAAAATTAATTTATCAAATTACTACTCGACTCACAAGCGTTGGCTTAAATAGTTACAAGGTGACACTCGTGTTGTTCTCACATTACCTTTCACTAAATAGGTTGCACAATAATATTCTCCCTTATGCAAACTTCATCTAGTGTTCTATCACTAATGTAATCTCTACAAAACTCTGTTTAGGAGCTATTTTCTACAATATTTTAATAGTACCAATATATCACATATACACAAGCCCAATGTCTCATCACCAATAAGCGAGCGATAAAACATTTTAAATATATATACACTAAGTACTATTTGAATAATTATAATTATAAGTATACAAAATAATAGTAAATAATCAATCTACATGTTTTATCTAGTATTAAATAATTTATATGTTGATTTAACATCTTAATAGTACAAAATAATTTAAAATAATTTATTAAAACCAAAGTATGTGATTCAAAACAGTTTTTTAATAAATTAAGCATTGCATGCAATTCACTCATAGTTCGAAAGAAGGTGTACACTTTTTCATTAATTATTACGCTAGCTTGAGTCTCCTCCCAAAGTGTTAATGCCTAAATAACACATTTATTTTTATTAAAATTTAAATTTTAATAAAATGTTCATCAACCCTAATATCTAATATGTGTACATTATGAACATAAATATTTAAATTGACATATAGATCAAGGATTGAATCTAAACAAATTTATTTATAGTAAATATAGTAAAGCTTACTAGCCTATAAAATTGAGTAAGATTTCTTAGATGTGCTCCAAAAACCAAGTGTTTTATTTGATGTAAAGTTTAAGAATGAGAATAGTATTTGAAGACTACTAAAAAATATTTGAATGATAAAAATAAAAAATAAATTTTAAAAATTCATTTCGAAACTCATTGAAATTTTGAGTTAAAATTAATTTCAAGAGATAGTTTGATAATTTCAAAAAAATTAGGATCAAAATTTTAAAAAATGCTCTTTCAATAAATAAAATAAATTACCTAAGTTTTTCAATAATTTTTAAATCACTCAATTGAGAGGTCATGTAGGGGTTATAAAATATTTTGGAAGACAAGAATAAAGTATGAATATATGAAATAGAGCAATAGTGAGCTTCATAAATTGTGAATTTTGAGGAGTTTTATATAAGACAAATGACCTACAAATTAGTTCCATAAATATTCATTAAATAGGTTTTTAAGTGTACTATAATTTTGTCTTTAATAGAAATTGCCTAAAATCTCTTATATTTTTCGTAAATCAAGAAAAATTACAATAAATTCAAAACTAGTAGAAGTTCATTTCAAGTAGTTTTTGCACTCTGTTAATGCCAAACTCAATTTTTTTTTCAAATTAGTTTAAAACTAAACTTTAAACTCAGCTTCTAAACCTTAAAAATAATAATTCAAAACTTAAATCGAGCTTCAAAACATATTTTAAATTGAAATTCAACTCAAATATTAATAAAAATTTACTTTGACTCAAAACCAAAAACTCTTACTATTTAATCAATTGTCATGCACCAAAATTCTATGACAAGGTTTCTTTATTTTCATACAACTTATAAGCAATTTCAAAATATTAAGATTAAGTTCAAAACTCAAAGGTTAAATGATAATGTAAAAATATCTATTTTTAACGTTTAAACTAAAATAAAGAAATAAATAAAATTTATAACTTTTAAATGTTTAAAAACCTCACTCAAAACTCAATGAAAACTCTAAAAATCAAAGAGGATTTGTGAAATTGAAATTGCCCATAGAAAAGGGATTAAAGTCCTAACTAAATTCCTAGAGAGAGAGAAATCTTTGAAGAAATGATATGGAGAAATGAGGAGAATATGAGAGGAATTTATTTAAGTGAGAAATGAAAAATAAATGAAGGAGAGTGATGGTGTTAGAAAGTTGGGTGATGGGAAGGGTTGGGGGTGAGGATTGGATGACAAAAATAGGGGGCAAAAGAAAGAAAATGTGAATTTTTAAGGCCTTTTAAGGCCATTTAACACAAACATCATTTTCTTTTTATTACAAATTTCAAAAATAATTTTTGCTAATAAGTATAATATAAATTAATTAATAAATAAATAAAATTTTAAATTTATAAAAATAAATAATAATTCCGATAGTTACGATTTTGTAGGATAGTGCTAATGTTAAAGCAATGACTTAAGAATCTAAAAATTCTATGTGAAAACAATCCTCTTATCTATTTCAGTGATACAAGTATATAATATTTTAAGAGCAAAATTTTTTTAAAGGGGTAGAATTGTAGAACTTCATAGTTGGTTTGCCTTGTACTCAAGTCGGCCACGATACCATCTAAATGATTGTTGATCGCTCACAAAATTAGCACATTTTTTGGCAATTTAGATCACTTATTAATTGGAAAAGTTAGCGAGGTTGTACATTTTAGAGATAATCAGACTTTACAGAGTTGTACATCTTGATTTTGGCTAAGACTTCAAAGGACTTTGGGTATTACACTAAATTTTAGCATTGCATTCCACCTTTATATTCAGAGTCATTCGAAAAGAATTATACAGACCTTAGAAGACATGCTACGGGCTTATGTAATTGACTTCCAAGGTAGTTAAGTTTTGTATCTACCATTAGTTAAGTTCGACTACAATTATTGCTACTAGGCTAACATAAACACGACTCTTTATGAAGTATTATATAGGAGAAAGTGTATAACTTCAGTTTGCTGGGATGAAGTGGGTAAAAGAAAACTTGATAATGTTGAATTGATCGAGGCTACCACATAAAAAGTTAAAATCATCCAAAAAAGATTGAACATGGCATAGGATGTACAAAAATGATATACAGATAATTAAAGGAGAGAATTTAAGTTTGCAGTGGGAGATATGATTTTTTCAAAAATTTCACCTTGTAAATGAGTAATCAGATTTCGTAACAGAGGAAAGTTCCACCTTTATTACATTGATCCTTTTAAGGATAACTAAAAAAATAAGTGTAGTAGCATATCGCTTGGAATTGCCAATAGATTTAAAGAAAATCCATAATCACCAGACAGAAAGCAAAAGATGTGAAAGCATGAATACAAAACCATCAATTCAAGCTAAAAAATTATTATAAATCACATACTACAATAGGCCATTACCAATCTTAGTGTTATTTACAATCCTGTTGGTGAAGACATCTTTAATCCTTTCAGCGCTGGACCTAGTCACCCATTTCCTTGTTTGCCCGCCTCTGCTTCCTGGAAAGCAGAGCATCGTTTTTGCAGATTATTTTATAAAAGTGATTGAAGACACACTTACCACATCCTAATGGGTATTTTTCAAGGTAAAACATGAAATTCCAAAAAGATATTTAAAGAAACTGACAAATGATTTTGTAATCTGAGCCTCAGTATCCTTGTAAAAACACTCATCAATTATTGACTGCCTGAAAAGCCACCCGAGGTTATTGGTTTTGATATTACAGAGCTCATTACTGAAAATTTAATGGATAGAACTAGAAAAAGAAACAATATTACACCATCCTCTAATCATCTTGCCAGGGAGAATCCTTGTTGGCATGATTTCCAGGGGCCGGTGATGCAGAACAAAGAACCTAGGACTTGTTATCTATGGTTGAAAGTATTTTTACTTTCAAGGAATTATCCATCTATCAAATTCCTTGTCCTGAACTACCTTAGAAAAAGTCATGCGCACAAACTAACACAGACAGAGAGAGAATACATGTTCTGATAGTTTGGATTAATTACCTGATTAGGACGCTTTCTCCTTCAAGTTGAAGTTCTTCAGTGCCACTCTTCAATTGCAGATTTGACAGCATTCTCATCGCCAGTGTTTATGCTTATCCGACGCTCCTCTAGCTTGGGCAATTTCTGGTATATAGAACGATGAGTCTTATGTTTTATAATTCAATCTTCCACTTTGGAAAGTAGACACATAAAACAGGGGCAACAACAGCAGTATTCAATCAAATGAAAATGCAATCAACCTTTTAGCTCCTTTCTGCCTTTCAGAAATGGTTCTGTAGAGAGTCATATAAAACTAATTCAAATATGATAAAAATTACCACCCCCCATCTGGTTTCACAACCTCTTGAGCCATTTATATGGATCAGCTTATTCAAAACCAGCTAACTTAACCAGGAAAAAATCTAACAACAAATGGAATTTATCATGGAAACTGCAAAATTGAGTCTAACGAGCAACAACCTGTTCGTTCAATATACATACATTAAACCAAAATGAAGCTAATATTTGAAAGACACAAAAATGAAACGATTATATAATTGGGTTGCATAAAAGATCACAAAAGTAGGAGAGAACTTACAGGAACAAAGTAAGACGTGGTGAAGAGAGGGTGAGTATATGAATAAAAAAGGAAGATGGAGCACCTTCAAGTTTGGTTGGTAAAGGCATTGGTAGCTGCTTTCAGAGAAGGGTTTACTGATCTACCAGCCTACCGCTACCTGGTTCTGTAGTCTATTACCACTTTCTTTTCCTTTTTCTTTTTCTTTTTTGATTTTTTCTACTACACCAAACCCGGCTTTTTTTATATACATTTTTCTAACGTAATAACTAATTTATCCGAAATTGCAGGTAATTCTAATTTTCAAATAATATTTAAAGTTGAAATATCTACACGGCTTTGTGCTTGAGAAAATGGTGCTCGAAGAAACCATGGGATGTGGCAAGGCTAATCACCAATTTATGACCATTCAATATACCATTCCTGTTGGCGACCAAATTTCTGTCCCAAATTTTTTCGCGGTTTAGGGGCGTCGGTGATCAGTAATGGCATGCTTGTTAGTTGCTCTGATGCGTAAAACTTGAGTTCCCTGCGAATTGTTGCCCCTAAACTTAACTTTCGTGCTCAATTGATAGTATGGTGATGCGTTGGAGAGGCAAGACAACTCTTAAACCTCACACAACTCTTAGGCAAGGAAGACAACTCTTAACCTTGACCTAAGCCCAAGCGAACCTAAGACAACTCTTAAAGGTTGGCCGAAAATAAGAATATGCTAGCAAAAGCTGCAATATTATTAAAAGTTCCAAAAGATGATGATTGCATGATGAAGGCCTATATTTATAGCCTTGAGTTGCTTATTCGTTCCTATTTTCTTATCCTAATTTGACTATGACAAAGATACCTAAATAAGATAGACATATAAAAGAAACTTCCTATTTAACTAAACAAGAAAGACTAATAAAGAAATTGCTTGCAGATGCCTAATTGGTGTCAAACTTCCTGATTAGCGAAGTTTCCTGTTGTTGTTGACATTCTTGTTTGATGTGGATTCCTTATGCCTTTGCGGATAAGGCCAAACTCTGTGTGGGCTTCCTCGTGGGTTGGATCGTGGGCCTGTGTGGTGCCTTGTGAGCCAATTT
>CP135542.1:7959284-7975038 GCA_032402905.1 Khaya senegalensis | reverse complement strand
TTTCTTTCTGTATCAATGTTTATTATATTGAATCTATAACGACTGTTGAAAATTATTGCTGCTTCGTTGAACAGATGGATCCATCGGAGCGTTATTGTTACAATCCAATATTGCGATGGAATCCTCAGGTGGAAGAATACTTCGTCAAAGCATATGGAGCTGATCACTTCTCTCGCATCTCTAAAGCCCTAACGTACTCTTCTCGTTCCTCATTTCCACTTTTAAGAGTTTAATAATTATGTATGAACAGTTTGAGCTTTTATTACCTTAAGTTGAATTGTTCATTTCTATTACAAATATATGCATATTGAACTTTGATTCTTAGAAATTCTGTAGTTTCTGCATTCTGAAGCTAACTCTGCCAATGATTATAAATTGTAGTATGTTGTATATTGTTATTGTTTTTGATTCTGTTGCTTTCATTTCTTTTTTAAGGCATCCGTCCCGTTACTCTTGTATTCGTGTGAACACGCTCAAGACAACAAGTGATGCTGTTATTGAGAAGTTACTGACAATCATACAAAATTCAGGGTCTGAAAATCTTGTCAATGGTGTAAGTTTGAACCAACCTGATGCACATATCGATTCTGATGTGGATCATCGTTACGAAGTGATGCCAGGAAGAAGTGAAGATGTGGTGAGTGCAGTGAAGGAAAGCTCACTAAATGGAACAATTTCTAAGTGTCAGGTTCCTGCCTTGGAATATGTTGTATTTGTTAAAGGTTCAGGGCCACATTCGATTGATTATGGTTATGCTCCTGACAGACCACCAAAGGAGGTGATTGTCAGCAGGAAATGTGCTGAAGCAGTTCTTCGGGGAGCTCAGGTTTGCTGATTTTTAGTTTTTCATCTGCACATCCTATATTTTATGGTTCTGATTTAGTTAGATTTATCACTTCATTCTGTTTGTAGGGATTCTGCTCCACTTCTTCCACTTTCTGTCGGCATTTTTACTAGAATATGTGAATATCAAACCGAATTTCAAGATTTTTTACTATGATTTTCAATCTCACTTTTTGGGCTTATACTATCAGAACTCCATTTTTGTCTTAATTTGATAATTATTGGCTATTTCCTTTTGTGAGAATCACCAACAATAATCTTTTTTGAAAGATTTTTGTTGGCTGCTAGTCTGCCGACAGTGTCTGTGTGTTGACCAGCTGGGATTTAGATAGATTTTAAAACAGTTGTATAAGATTATATGCACTCTTCACTGCACTGCATACACATTTGCCTTTTTTTTTTTTTTTTTTTTTGTTAATAAGATGTATGAAACAACTGTCATGAGTGCTTCATAAGATTCAAATATTTACACTCATAAAAGCTGATAAACTGTAGAAATTGTGTGGACAGTGAAGAATTGCATTAAATTCCTCACTTCTTTCCATTCATTCTTTTTTCCTTTTTTGAAGTTAAGTGTATGTATCATTAAGCGCTTCTTAATTTTTGTAGATGGTAAGAATGCTATCAGTTTAATATGGGTTCTTTTTGTGCTGGGGCTTCACTGCTGTTTCATGTTATAGTTCAGATGCCCATGCATGTGTCTTGAGGTTGGAAATCAAGGGGTATAATAGAGGTTTCATAATAACATGTAGTCTTTAATGCAACAAGAAGTTGGTTTTAAATGTCTAATTGTTATTTTTTTACATAGGCTTGAAGCATATCTTTCTGTGGATCATTGATGTTATTGTGAACAGAAACTCATTCTTCCGTTTTGTTTTGTTATCTTTCTTTAGGTCTATGTTCCAGGTGTGATGGCCTGCAGCTCCCATGTCGAGAAAGGAGATACAGTTGCAGTTTCAGTTGCTGTTGAGCAACCTGGGCTTGATGGTGGATGGGGTATTGGTATAACACGTGGGACAGTTATACAGGGATTACAGACAGGCAAGAAGGATATTTGTTCCCCAAAGTTGATTCAGTGTTTTCAAAGAACTTTTCCATGATTTATCTATCAACTGAAATGATGTTTCTTTTATTTGGATTTTTTGTTTGAGTACTCTCTTTCTTGCTGCTATACCCTTGTGAAAATCCCTTGAATACTGATGAATGTTACCATAATGTTGTAGATCCTTATCATGCTGAACGTAGTGGCCTGTATATTGGCCAAGGAACAATGATGATGTCAAGGGCTGGGATCTTCCGTGTTCCACAAGGAATTGCTGTGGACATGAATAATAGAATATTTCAACTGCCATCATTTCATGGTATAATTTTGATTCTGTGTTAGCTTTTATAACATAGAATGCCATTGTCATTTCTCCTTGTTAGAGTGTTCTATTGGTAATTCAAGGTGAATTTTTAATTCTATTTAATCTAAAATAGATACAATCTATTTGTTTTTAAGTTAAATATGGATCATGGATTTACACAGAGTGATTATTGTTTTATATGGTCTAATTAGTTGCTCCAAATGGTTAGACTATGCACTGACGATGAACTTCAATGTTCCATCAGAAAATTTATTCTGTCAGGAATTGAGATCATTAAGTAAATACTTTAGTTTTGGAAGAATTTGAATTGATTCTGCAGAGAAATCTGGGTCCTAATTATTTTCTTCTGAGGAAGTGACATGCATATTTCCACCTGCCAATTATTTGTTGAATTTTCAAGGCTTGACTGTTGCCTCTTTAATCTGGCATATGTTTATTGTTTTTTACATGCCTTTTGATGTTTGAAGAGCTCTTGTTCTTTGTATTTTGGTTCCCAGATGTGCTCGAGGGGGAAATATTTCTTCAAAACCTGCCAAGTATTGTCACTGCTCATGCCCTAGGTATGTTTGAAGAGTTATCCAAAGTGATTTTTTTTTTTTAATCTTTTCTTTCCGAGAATCTTCTAATGTCTAGTTTTAAGAATCTTGTTTCATTCTCAATTTTTGGTTAAGTGTTTTGATGCAGCATTGTTGAATTCAGTAACAACTATTGGTTGCATAATAATTAGCATCTATGACTTGAAACTTGAAAAGTAGTCAGTGAAGTCTATTTTACAGCAGAAAGTTTTATTTACTGTGTGGCAGTCAATTGAGACATTGCATGATGCACTCTTTGGAAGCACACGTGGATTTATAATTCCACCTGATGCCATTTGACTTTATTTGCCCCTGGCACATTTGGGTTTGAAGAATCAATTTGGAATCATGTTCAACCTAATTTACTGGTTGGAATGTGATAATGATTGAGCATCTATATTCTATCGTGATCGCATTATTTTGAGTGTCCCATCCACATTTGCTCTGTGGATCTGGTGAAAGCTTTGTTTGCAAGACATCTTCATCAGTTTCACTTTCTTATTTTCCTTAGATCCTCAAAAAGGTGAGCGTGTACTAGATATGTGTGCAGCGCCTGGAGGAAAAACAACAGCAATTGCTATCCTTATGAGGGATGAAGGAGAGGTTGTTGCAGCTGATAGATCTCATAATAAGGTAAATTGGTACAACTTCTGAATGAGTATGTGATTCTTTTAATGTTATATTACTCGATCTTTTCTTGTTCTGCTATCATATTGAATTAATTGGCTATTAGTGTAATAACAAGGAGGCATGACTTTTTGTATCTAACCTTAGCGAGGTTGCTGATGTTTTGAGGCTTTGTTGAGTTATTTGAACAAGCAAGTATTAGTTGTATGCCACAATATCTTGAGTGCTTATAATCGTGATTTTACCTGTTGGCGTGCAAAATTGGTTGTACATTGATTGCTTATGAATGGTAAAGCCAGGTGTTTCACAATTTGGAAGATAAGATGACTGCTTTCCTTACTGATAAGATAAACATGAAATTATCCTTTGGAGGCTCTACTGACAAGCATTGAAACGTACTTCTTTTACTATGTACATGTAAGTATTCACATTTCTGGACAAAATGGACCCAATTTTCTTTAAGTTGGCATAGTTGGTCATGTAGTGGCGATTTTCTTATAACAGAATCATGTGGCCCATTTCTTCCTTCTTGTTGTAGTGCATGAGCATGTATCCTAGTGTCTAAGTGAATGACCAGCACTGTCCTGGATTGAAGATAATGTATGGTGGTAGTGAAACTTTTTTGACGTGGCACTAATAGTCAAAACCATGTTGGTAATGACTCATTGACATTGAATAATTATTTAGGATAAAAGAAAAAGATGGGAGCCTCAGTGGAAAGATGCAAGTATTCTACTGTTTGGTCCATGAGAGTGTTTGCATGATGCTTGGTTAGGGCCAATTCTTGATTTCTCTTCTTGTTTTACAAGTGAGTTCACATGCTTATGTCTTTTCTATCTTTTGGTCACAATTCATCTGGACGTGTTCCCTATCTACTTTTTGGTTCCATTTTGGCAAAATATTATGTGAATCTGACTCAACCTGCACCAGAAACTGTACCCGAGTCCCTGTAACGTAGGTTATCATTTACTGTTCCATTCACAATAATTGAATTTCCTTTCTTGTTTTTCTCGTAACCTAAATCTTTTTAATCTTTATCATTGGTTTTCAAGTTCCTTATTTTCTGACTCTTAACCCATTAATTGTTGTTAGTAGACATGTTACCTGTCTATATTCTACATTTTTTGTGTAAACTTTGTTGAATTGAAAAGTTATTATTGATTCCTTCTTTAGATCATTGTCAATAAATTATTTTGTTTGAAAAATGAAATTTGACCTACAATAATTTTGGTTCCCAGTTCTAATTCCATCTTGGGAGTTGAAGCATTCAGTTTATTTGTATTAACAGGTGCTGGATATTCAAAAATTGGCTGCTGAAATGGGCTTGAAATGTATAACCACATATAAACTAGATGCACTCAAAGCTGTTTGTCGAAAAAATGAGTCCAATAAAATGCCCAACAAGTGCTGTAGCAAGGATAATAGTAGTGTAACAGCTCAAAATTCTGATTCAATGAAATTGCATGAGGAGAAAGAGTCATCTATTATGACTGAAGGTTTAAATGCTGATACAAATTGCAAGGAAAAGGGTAGGTGAATTTTCTTTCATACTCTGGATCCTGTGTGTTCTCGAGACAGAAGAAAGCACTAAAATTGTGCATGATGAGTTCTACTTTCTTTCATAAATGCCTTGCGAAAAATTGGTAATTGAACTATTTTGAACTGCACTATCTATCAAAGTATACTTGACATGCCTGTGGGACAAGCAGTGATTTTAAATTTGTTTTGCTCTTGGTTGTGAAAGCTTCTCTTAAGTGGTCAAAATATCAATTGTTTGCAAGAAATCAAATATTTATTTATTTATTTTTGGCTCATATGGATTAAAGCTTTCAGTTCTGCATAATTTAATTGCATCTTCTATATTTTATTTTTCTTTAAATGGTTGTTGCAGTTGTTTCATGTTTGTTGTTTGAGAGACAAAGTGGCCCTTGCTTCACAATTACAAGATCATTTCTAATTTCATTATTTTAGGTGGCAATGAAAAAGGGAACGAGAGAACTTATGTTAGCAAAGCTGACATTAGGAAGAATATGCGAAGAATGCGGAATGGGCCAGGAAGAAATCAGTGCCTTGGTGGTAGGGTTGAGAATTCAAAAGGTTTTAGTCCTAACAGTTTTGATCGCGTCCTTCTTGATGCTCCCTGTTCTGCTCTCGGTTTGAGACCTCGACTATTTGCTGGAGAGGTAGGACAGTCTAATTGATATTTCTCCTACCTATTTGTTCTATACATTGTACATTGTTTTCATCTACATTACATGTTATTTGAGTTCTACACTGGTGAAATCTGCTTACCTCTTGATTGATCTGCCTTGGAAGATAATTACTTCTTGTTCTCCCTTTCTAATGCATATGTTTGGTATTGGATAAGTTTGAGGTCTAGTGTTTATCAATAATATGCTATATCTTGTTATGTTGAGTTGCCTTTTGACCCAAAACTTTTCTGACATTAGATGAGAATATTATGAATTCTGCTTTTATACATCCCCTCACATGCTAGGCATGTGGATCAAACACAAAAATAACAAGAAACGCAAACAACACTCAATAATTTAATTATTACCCTGGGATATGAACACAAGACCACTTGGTCAACCTGATTCCAATATCATTATGAGAACAACTATTCAACTCAAAGGTTTAAGTTAATAGGTGAAGGTCCAATAATAGTATTTAAAGCTTTGACACGTTAAATGTATGGATATTATTAGTCTTACAAGTCTTTCTCTTATTCTGTTGTATATACTTTGGTTTTACCATATAAGGGGGAAATCAATATAATTTGTTGTCTTTTACAGGAAACGATAGATTCTTTAAGACACCATGGGAGGTATCAGAGGAGAATGTTTGACCAGGCTGTTCAATTAGTTCGCCCTGGCGGGATTCTTGTGTATTCAACGTTAGTATCCATGCACTCTTATTTATCATATTTCCATGTAGTATGTGTACATACAATTGCATATATGTATGTATGTTTCTTTGTAACTTTTGCTTCACTCTGATGAAGAATTATATGCATTGTTAGTTTAATGATTGATATTTTATCATGTAAAATCATCTCCCCAGTGTCGTATCTTCTTCTTTGTATGTTCTGCTTTTCTCATTTGTTCTTATATCCATTGTAACAAAAGCATAAAATAGGACATGCTTGCTCTTTGTCTATTTGAAATTACTTGAGTTAAATGCTGAAGTTACTATAAATTACACCAGAGTTCTTGCTGAAATTACGAAGGGTATGTGGCTGTATACAGGAGCATATGCTGAGTTACTATTATGTGTTTAATACAGTGCATTATGTATATTTGTTGTATAATATACCAGTACAGTACTTATTAGGATAATGTAAAAAGTGGAAAATGTGAATTATAGATCTAGATATAGATGGTGGTTCAAGCCTTGTGTTAACATGAAATGTTATTACTGAGTACTGCAATTATTATCATTTGGGTATTTTCTTTACAGTGGAAGGGCTGTTTATATGTTCCATGGTCCAGCATATACTGCTGTTTTTATTTATTTTTTTTTAATATGTTGCCTTATTTGTCAGTATTATATGTTCCATATATATGTTTATCATGGGGAACCCTTTATCTTGTGTGATTTTGTCACCAGAACCAACATTAAACTGAACTGTTGATGCTACTGTTTTTCTGTTGCTAGGTGTACAATTAACCCGGGCGAGAATGAAGCATTGGTGCGATATGCTTTAGATACATACAAATTCCTCTCGTTAGCACCACAGGTATGTTTTGTTCTTGAACTAGTGATAGCACAAGATTATACGGGCTATGAAATATGGGAATTCACAGGTGAAAGAAATGAGGAATATATTTCGAATTCCTTGTTGAACCTTGACCTAATTAAAAATCTTTTTAATTGATTAACATTGTTAATGATCACGTTATTGAGTAAGCTCCTTTATATGCTTCAGCATCCAAGAATTGGAGGACCCGGTCTTGTTGGTCGTTGTGAATTTCCTGATGGCTATGTTGAGTAAGTGCTTCTGTGAAATCTTGTCATTTTAAACACTCTTCAGTACTCCATTTTCTATTGGGTAAAAGTTCTTTTAGAATATGTTTGGGTGTCTGAACATTGATAATGTTATTATGTCATGCTACTTAATTTCTTTTCATATAAACCGTCTGGCACATATTTGCCCTTTCTGTTGTGTTCTCAATTACTCTGCCTAGAGTCCCTTGAAGTCAATTAAATTGGCAGAAATAGCAGTCATGACGGTTTTTTAATGAGTATAAAAGGATTAGGTTGGAAGTTTTGGAATGTCTGTGGGCCATACTGAGAGATCAAATACAAACAATTAACTCATACTATCATGTGCTGAATCATCTTGTTTACTATAGTTAACCCTTAATAGTTTTGGTATTTTTGAGCTATTTACTCTTTTTGTTGTATCATTTCCATACACATGTATCATCACTAAATTGGTTGCAACAATGAACTCCACAGGGAGTGGTTAAGACCCGGTGAAGAAGAACTAGTTCAAAGGTTTGATACGTCATCTCCACTTGATACAATCGGTTTTTTCATTGCCAAATTTATCGTTGGCCCCAAAGATGCCTGATTGACTCCAGCCTTTCAACAACTGGGTGGAGCAGCAACAATTATATTCTCTCGAAGAAGCCATTTTTTACAGCTATTTTTGTAACGCACGATGAGTTATTTTGCATTGTAGAACTATATATTTAGAAAGTAGAATTATAGACATTTTAAATTATAATCATGGAGGAATTACCAAGGATCGATACCCTTATCACTTTTAAATGGTTCCACCATAGCAATACGTAGTTGTTTGCTGCTTGGATTTAGCTATTCCTGCCACAAGCAACAGTAATTAGTATCATCACAGATAACCCCGATGTGATAGTGTGAATAATTTCCATTCCAACCGTGTCATCTATGTACCATACCATTGTCTTATCCACCGGCATTAATGACGCTGCAGCTGTAACAGCCATTGTCATGGACGTGTGGTACATATTGTTTCAAATCCCGCGTACAAATGTTTAAACCGGAATCATCGCTGGCATCTAGATTGTGAATTGCATGTTTTACACCATCTTCTCTACTCTCCGCATCTGCTGTTCCTCTAGTCAACTCCTGAGAAGTGCTCCAATTCGTCAATTCCATGGTTGTCGCTGATATACTGTGTGCTTTGTGGCGAAGCCAGTGCCATGAACTGAAGAATGAAAAAGGAAGAAAAACAGTGAAGAAGGAACTCAATAGACAAATTTGTATGAGATTTAACAGGTTAGTCTTTAAACAGGCAAATCCTTTTAACAATCGGTTATGGCGAAAAATTAGTGAAATCGTTATCTGCTAGACAAGTCCATTTACCTAACATTGCTGTGGATAACGCCCTTGGAGATGAAAGTTGAAATAAAAGCTTCGAAAATTATACGCATGTATTTCAATCAAATACTATAAAATAGACGTAAAACTTTCTTAAGCATTCGGACAAGCTTTTGATTATCTCTTCATAGAAATTAGTTTAGATTCTGCAATCCTGTGGCTCAAGTAAAACACATGCCAACTAATTTTGTTTTTACTGTTGTCAGCTTATTTGCCTTAAGAATTCATATTATATTGCCGCTTTCCTTCCTTGTCCTGTACGCATGCAACCATGATAATCTATTTATGGAGAGTTCCAAGTTAGGATGTCATTTTATTCTGCCTGCACATATTATTAAGATTTTTAGGGTTGGATAAGATTGTCATCTTTTAGAAAAAAGATAATGATTATGATATCAAAGTTAATTTATTTTAGTTTTAATATCTCATTAAATATTCACGTTTAATGAACACTTTTATAAAAGATTCATTCCATTGTGAAAAGTCATCACAGAATTAAATGAGAAAAAATATAATAAAATATCACATTAAATAAAAAAAATAATATTTATAAAATTAATAGAAGTGAATATCACACACTTTATTAAATATATTTTTTAAATTAAAAGTAATAACCCAACTCACAATAAAAGACTTTAACGTTCTTTTCAATTACTTGTTGGTATATTTTTCTTTATTAATTCCTTCAATCTTATATATTCTCTGTTGAACTCAAAATAATTGAGTAGATAAAATTTTATAAAAATTTTTGCATTAACTGTATGAAAATAATTCATGTTGAACCTTTTTAATCTCTTTGATAAAAAATTTTAAGGGAGATGAATTTGATGAGATCAGACACTAAAATATGTCACATGCTTTAACTTTTTCTCTCACATTATCATAATTATTAACATAGCTACTCATATTAAAATTTATACATTGGCGACTAATTAAATTTTATTAGGATGACTGAGGAGGCTATAAATTTTGTTTCTCTTTTTCTTTTCCAGGGAAGAAGAAAAAAATCAAGAAGGTTTATGTCATATCAACACACATATTAATGATTGTAATTAATACAAAATTTATCTTATTTAACCTAACTCTTAATAAATTATTAAATTAAGAATTGAAAACTAATGTAAAAATCTATATAATATTAAAGGATTGTTGATCTTGTTCCATATATATATATATATATTGGATCTATGTGTAATCATAGATATATAATTATTAGTAATTTAACTTCTTTTTAGGGCACTTACATGATTGATATATACATACATACATAATTATTTTCTACAGTAATTATGGGAGGATTGGCTACGGGACAGCCCAGCCGAGCCCCACTCTGAATCAGTCCCCAAAATGGTTTTGAAGTCTATCCTTGTATTCTCTGTGGTATTGAGCCATAAACTCAATTACAATTAAGTCGACATTCACAGTGAACTGTACAAGAACGTCTCACAATTTCCCACCATATATCGAAATGTGCAGTGCAGAGTTATCGGTATATTGCTGCAAAGAAGAATTTCTTTTGAGCTAAGCTATCACAATTTACACATTATATTTGCTGGTTGATTTATTGCTATTTCCTAGTAGCCATTAAGACTCCCACCAAAATTTTTAAGAGTAGAATTTCACGATAAATTCTGCCTTATATTTCTTATTTAGTTAATGTTTTTTGATCTCTAAGCTGTCTACAACTTCAATAGACTCACACTGAAATGCTGTCTGGTACCATGGCACACAACATTTACATTTTAATGCTCTTGGTTCAAATCCTTGAAACTGCAGCTTCTCAATCTGAAGGTGCTAAAGTTTCAGCCATCATAGTTTTTGGAGACTCTTCCGTCGACAATTGTGTTGCCCCTAGTTACTTGGAAAATTGCTAGGACGCTTCTGCAATGGACGCATTTCTCCTGACTTTGTTTCTGAATCATTTGGCTTTAAACCTATGATTCCTGCGGATTTGAATCCAATGTATAATATATCAGATTTTGCCATGGGAGTTTGTTTTGCTTTCCGCTGGAAGTGGCTTGGCTTTGACAATGACTTTGCTGATGTTTTTGTCAGTTTAAAGAATTGGAGTTTAACAAGGATTACCAAATGAAGTTGAAAGCATATCTTGGTGTTGAGAAGGCAAATAAAGTATTAGGTGAAGCTTATATACAGTAAGCTTAGGGACCAACGATTTCCAATTAAACTATTACATTATCCCAGGCGACCGAAAATCTCAATTCACCATCAAACAGTACCAGGATTTTCTCCTTGGAATTGCAGAGGATTTCTTCTGGCAACTTTATGATCTAGGAGCTAGGAAAATAGCTGTAACAGGGATTGCACCAATGTGGTGTTTTCCCGTGCAGAGAACAGTAAGTTTCCTGGATCGTTATGATGATATTTGTGGCGAGGAATAAAACAATATGGCTTTGGAGTTTAACGGTAAGTTGAAAAATTTATCGGTAAAACGGAGCAAAGAGCTTCCCGGCTTCAGAATTGTGTTGACAGACGTACATGACATTCTTTTGCGACTCACCAACAAACCTTCCACATTTGGTAAGTACATCGACTTTGCGTCAATTCATTGTTATGGGAAAATTTTAAAATCAAGGCACACTAGGAATCCATTTGAAATTGAGGTACGATTTTTAATTCACAAAAATTATCTAATGGAAAATTTCATTTCAAAATTATGAACCTTTTTATCTTAAATATCTGGTATATGCCACCGATTATCAGGATTGGAGGAGGCAGAAATGGGATGTTGTGGCTCAGGAACATTTGAGATGAGTTTTCTGTTCTGGTATTCAGTCCATCCTTCAGAGAAAGCATACAAGATAATGGCAGATTATTTGCCAACAACGTATCTGAAAGTATTTCTTTGATTTCCATTCAAGTAATTTTCTGCGAAATTTCATAAGGTTTGCAGGGACCTTGGGTATGCCAATAAATTCTGAGAATATAAACCAAGGATGAAAACTCCTCTAGATGTTCAGGGTTAATGCTATTCCGTTTTATGCTGTCCTCAAGGCTCAAGTCTGTAACACGCTCTTTTAATCATAAAGCTGCTATTGTTTTATGGATTTCGTAATAGAATTTGTTTCTTCAATCTTTCCCTTATATTTCTTGTAATAGTTTTGCTCTCTGATATTAGGGTATTAAAGTATAACTGCAAACTGAAATTGTTTGTGTTTATGGTTGATCAATGTGAAAGGAAAGTATGGCTTCTGCCTATGAATTCTACTTCAGGCTCCGAAAAAATTAAAGACGATGGGGAGGCTGATAGCTGGCACAAAACCATGACAAGAACAGAGCAGGTGGAAAATTTTGTCTGTAATATGGAATTCTGCAATGAATCAGATTGTTTATACGTAACAGTAATATCCTCTCAATCACAAAAACCCAAAACAGAAGGACATGGAAAGTTTCCTCAGTAACCACAGTATCGGCCAGATAGCAGAGCGCTACTGACTTTGCTGCGGAAATTACTTTCTTCTACTATTGACACCCATCTTTACCCAGAAAACCAGCAGAAAGCTACGCATGTAAACTTGCTATAGTAGCTGCGCAGAATTTTCTCCTTTGTTTTCTAATGGCTTGCAGCAAGACTAATCATTGTACATATTTTATTATTTAGGATGGCTCAACCTTATTCAATTCACTCACTCTAGATCCCAGTTCAGTTTGGTATGCCCAAATGCATCGTAATCACAGAAAATTACAGGTAATTTATAAGAGGTAATACAAAGCCTGAAGACACTTGGGTTCACTGGCTAGATCGTGCTATTCCAGCATTCAGCTTTTGAAATAAGAAAAGCTTTACATAATCTAGATAAGCATGGCAAACATTAAGCCAAAAGTAACTCAAAGAAAACCAGAAAAGTTTTTACAGCTAATGCGGCTTTATATCCTTACTGATCCATCTTAGGCTTAGCCCAATTATAAGTATAATTGCCAGCAGAATACACCTAAAATTGCAATAAATCTTCAAAAAGAGCTAGGAATTTGCATAGTAAGAAGCTTAAATTTAGAGTTCATTCCTTGAGAGTTGCTTATTAATAGGTTATGACTGTTTCAGCTGCCAAGTCATACAGTAACAATGTATGTAACAATTACAGCCTTTCAATTAAATTTTGTGTGGTTATTCTAGTAAGTTTGCCACACGAACAGTCACAAAGTTTTTTATACATTATATGAGATCATATTTTACATAGTTCTCAAAATAGCAACCAATTCAGCTTCAGTGACTACCTTATTTAACTGTTTTATGGCAGAGATAAATGTAGAATGATGGTCTGTTCATGCAGCAGCTGGCTCTGGAACTCGTTTCACTTCGAGTGTCTTCTCATATTCCTCGATGGACTTGAAAAGTTCTGAAAAGTTGCCCTTCCCAAAGCCTCCACATCCTCCCTTTTGGTATGTCTTTCCTTCTTCATCCTTAAGCATGCATCCAACTCTCTGAATTATCTCTATAAAGATTGTTGGCCTGCCAAAATAATGCAGTTAGACAGATCAAAACTTCAATCACAACATGACCATTTGGATTATTATTTCTTTCTTTCTTTGTTTCTTTTTATTGTTGACTCTATCTTGCAGAAGAAAGTATGAAAAATCCCAGCAACATAATCACAAAAGAACAGAATACAATGCACAAATTAGCACAATTAATCATGTCCTAGCCTAGTACACAAGTAATATCAAAATCTGGAAACATAAGAGGGTGAAGTCCGATCAAATTGACAGCAACAATACTAATGTTCTGATATTGAACATTAACCAAACTTGCATCCCGCCTTACTGCAGGGTACACAATATAGGAATTAAATACCAGCATCAGTTTCATTACAATAGAATCATACATTGAAGGAAAATGTAGTCATAAACACATATAAACAGAAGCCATATAAAATACTAATTTGATAAGAAATTAAATAGATGAATTCTAATTAACAAATAATATGTAGATGAACAAAGTCAATAAAATAAAATGTTAAACACAAAGAAAACACACCTATCTCCAAGAGGCTTAGTGAAAATCTGGAGAAGTGTGCCCTGATCATCCCTGTCAACCAAAATCCCCAACTCTTCACACTGTTTAATCTGCTCATCAGTAAGCACATCACCGGCACGATTCTTCAAATTTTTGTAATAAGTTGGCGGGGGCGACGGCATAAACTCGAAACCACCAACTCCACTTCTCTGCCTCATTTCCCTCAAAGTTCTGAAGATATCCTCACTCATAAGAGCCAAGTGCTGCACGCCAGGTCCCTCGTTGTGCTCCAAATAAGTCTGTATCTGACTCTTACGCTTCATTCCATACACTGGTTCGTTCATTGGAAGCAATACCATTTCATCATTGTTAGCTAAAACCGCTGAGTTCAGCCCACTCTCACTCGTCCCAACATCTTCTGCAGTGAACTCAGCGAACTCGTGAAACCCAGTAAAGCCCTTCACATAAGCAAGGGCCGGACCCAGTTCCGGCACGTTTCCAACGGCGTGATCAAGCCGTCTAATACCGTAATCCAAAGGAAAAGACGAAATCTCATCCATCGGTTCAAAACCCGGCAAGAAATTAAAACTATTTTTGTCCTTATAACTAACATAACGCAGAACAGCATCACCATATAAATGAACCTCAGCAATTACAGCAGCATTATCGAGAATTTTCGGAGAAGAAGAAGGTTTGGCGCCGTGAGCCACACTAGTATTAAAAGCAACTTCAGCGTCCTCAACTTCAATAGCAATCGATCTCACAGCAAGCCCATGAGACACAGCGAAAGCCCGGCAAGCAACAGAATCAAACGTCGGAATAGAAGCTGTAGACTTCCCGCCATCATCACCAGCAATAGAAGGAGAATACGGCGCCGTAAAGACGAAATTGAGGTCGCCAGAACGCAACAGGTAGGATGCATGAACCATATTGCCGGTTGATAAGTCCGATTTCGCTACAATCGGCATACCAAGTCCCCAAGAGAAACGACGCGCCGTGTTGGTTGCATCGGTGCACCAGAACTCAACGTGATGAAACCTCTTGACGCCAAACCGGTCCGATTTGGGGTTGTGGCGGACAAAGTTGCTGAAACCAACAAGCTTGAAACCCGAAGCGTCGTTTTCTTTGCCCATGGTCATCTCTTCCTCTCGAGCCCTGAATAATATTCAACTTTGGTACTAGAAATCTGAATATTTGTGGCGAGATCCTGGGGATATAAAAAGACAGTAACAGAGGCAAACTGAGTTGGCTGGATTTTGTAGTTGTACGTTTGTCGTTATTACACGTGTGATTGCTTATCTTTTGTTGATAATGCCTATGACTGTACGGTGACGTGTTAAATCCATCTTGTGAATTCGAATTATTAATTTAATGATTTATTTAATATTAATTTGTTTATAGTATTAATTTAGTAGAGGATGCGATTCATCTTGTAATAAACTTCAAAATATAAATAAATTCCTTCATCTGAAATTTTTTAATATAAAATTTTAAATATTAAATAAATAATAAAATATTTCAAAAATATAAAACATAAATAAAAGTAATATTAACGTAAATTTTATTATAATTATAAAAATAATATACGTAAATTCTTTAAAAGTATCCTACTTCTACACTTTTAAGTTGTGTTTATTTTTACGAAAAAAAAAAAGAAAAGAAAAAAAGAAAGTAATTTGAGTTACTTTATTTATTTTTATAAAAAAATAAATAGAAATAAAAGGAAAGTAAAATCATCTTTTTTCAAGATAAAGGAATTTTTTCCTAGCTAATAAAAAATTTATATTTCAAGAGTAAAAAATAAAAAATTTTACAATTTTATTCTTATTAAAATATTAATTTTTAATTTTATTTTTATATAAATTTAATTACGTAAATATTTATTTTTATTACAAATTTATTTATTTTAAAAAATTAAAATATTTATTATTTATTTTTTAATTTTTGATAATAAATTATTAAATATGTTAATGATCTAATATTAAAATTTTAAAAATAAATTAATT
>CP135542.1:7939732-7959040 GCA_032402905.1 Khaya senegalensis | reverse complement strand
TGATTCTCCAAGCTCGATCTAAGGTCCGGCTACTGGCAAGTGCGCATCACCGAGGGAGATGAGCCGAAGACAACATGTGTAACCAGGTACGGATCATATGAATTTCTAATTGTGCCTTTCGGTCTCACCAACGCACCTGCCACCTTCTGCACCCTCATGAACAAAATCTTCCACCCGTTCCTCGATAAGTTCATGGTCGTGTACTTATACGACATCGTGGTCTATAGCGAGAACCTTAAGGAGTATGTGGAGCACTTAAGGTTAGTCTTTCAAACCTTGCGAGACAACGAGCTGTACGTGAAGAAAGAAAAGTGCTCGTTCGCTCAACAAGAGGTGATGTTCTTAGGTCATAAGATAACGGGTGGACGAATACACATGGATACGGCCAAGGTACGTGCCATCCAAGAATGGCAACCCCCTACCACCGTAACAGAGTTAAGATCCTTCCTTGGCCTAGTCAACTACTACCGACGCTTCATTCAAGGGTATTCCGCTCGAGCAACACCCTTGACCAACTTGCTTAAGAAGAAGGAGACATAGGAATGGTCGCCAGCATGTCTAGCAGCCTTCGAAGACCTTAAGCAAGCCGTGATGGAGGAGCCGGTTCTCTCGCTACCCGACTACTCCAAGTCATTCGAGGTGCACACAGACGCGTCGGAATTTGCAATTGGGGGAGTGCTTATGCAAGACAGGCACCCCATTTCCTACGAGAGCCGCAAGCTAAATGACACGGAGCAGAGATATCCCGTGCATGACAAAGAGATGACAGCAATCATCCACTACTTACGGGTATGGCGACACCACTTGCTTGGAAGTCGGTTCGTGATCAAAACCGATAACGTGGCGACGAGTTACTTCCAAAATCAGAAGAAACTCAGCCCCAAGCAAGCACGATGGCAAGACTTCTTTGCAGAATTCGACTATGTGATGGAGTACAAGCTCGGACGTGCAAATGTCGTGGCCGACGCATTATGTCGCAAGGCAGAGTTTGCCAACATCAGCCGACCCGAGTGCGACATCATGGAGCGCGTGAAGGAAAGCTTGGCCAATGATAAATTCGCCAAGAGTTTGATAGAGCTTGCCAAAGAAGGCAAGACGAGGCGATTCTGGGAGCGCGACGGCATTCTCTACACCGTCAGGAATCGCCTATACATTCCGAAGTGGGAGAATTTACGAAGAGAGTTGATGAGAGAGTGCCACGACTCCAAATGGGCGGGACATCCAAGAACTCACTGCACTATGGCCTTACTTGGAGATCTCTACTATTGGCCGCAGATAAGGGATGATGTGGAGGCGTACGTGAAGACTTGCCTCGTATGCCAACAAGATAAGGTCGAGAATAAACATCCTGCAGGTTTGCTCGAACCGCTTCCCGTCCCCGAGCATCCATAGGAATGCATCACCTTGGACTTCATCTCCGCACTTCCAACTTCTGAAGGATGCGGGTCCATCTTAGTTGTGGTGGATAAATTATCGAAATATGGCACCTTCATTCCTGCCCCACGAGATTGCAATGCCGAGGAAATCGCACGCTTATTCTTCAAGCACGTTGTGAAGTATTGGGGCTTACCTCACCGCATCATCAGTGATAGAGATATGAGGTTCACCGAAAGGTTCTGGAGAGAGTTGTTTAGGCTCATGGGCTCGGATCTCCACTTCTTCACAAGCTTTCACCCACAAACCGACGACCAAACAGAGCGGGTGAATGCATTGCTGGAGATGTACCTACGGCACTTCGTGAGTGCCAACCAGCGCGATTGGGTGAAGTTGATAGACGTGGCGCAATTCTCCTACAACTTGCAGCAGAGCGAAGCCACTCAACATAGCCCTTTCGAGATTGTGATGGGCCGACAACCCCTAACGCCGCAGGCAATAGCAAAGGGATATGCAGGTTCTAGTCCTCCCGCCTACAAATAGGTCAAAGGTTGGCAAGAGCAAATCGACGTGACAAAAGTTTACTTGGACAAGGCGTCCAAGAAAATGAAGAAATGGGCGGACCAGGGTCGAAGACCATTGAACTTCCAAGCCGGGGACCTTGTCCTAGTGAAGCTACCGCCTCGACAATTTAAGGTACTGCACCAAGTTCATCCAGGGTTGGTACGCAAGTACGAAGGGCCTTTCCCTATCCTCGCAAAGGTCGAAAAGGTTTCTTATCAGATAGAATTGCCACGCAATATGAGGATTCATCCGGTCTTCCACGTGAGTTGTTTAAAGCCATATTATGTAGATACAGAAGACACAAGTCACAGCGAGTCACATAGAGCGCCGCTTACCAAGCTAGCCTCCTTCGACCGCCAAGCCAAAGAAATCCTAGCGGATCGACTTGTTCAAGAAAGCAAAATTCTCAACTACATTGAGTACTTAATCAAGTGGAAGAACTTGCCAAGCCATGAAGCGAGTTGGGAGAAGGAGGAAGATCTATGGCAATTCCGCGACGCCATCGAAGCATACAAGCAAAGGAAACTTGACGAGGGCGTCAAGGACTTCAGTGGGGGAGGATGTCATAAAACGCGGGCTGGACGTCAAGACAGAGGCAAAAAGACAGCATAAACAAGCCCAAATGCAGCTTAAACTTGGCCCAGCTTCTAAAAGGCCCAATCACTCAAAATATCCTACATTGGAGGGATTTTTCAAACATTTGAGTTTAAATTTTTCCTCCCATTTGCCTAGAAATTGTAAAGAAGATCCTAGCCCTCCAAAGTGTCTTTTTCAAAACAAATCCTAACCCTCCATTCCACCAAGCTCCAACTATAAATAGACCTCACTTCCTTAGGCCAAAGCATCCACCAAAGTGTAAACACAAGTAGTCCTAAAGAGTTGTATAGCTTTGTAGTCTTGTAATCTCTTCATTCAATTCAAGCATTCTTCTTCAATTTCTCTTGCAATCTCTTGCTTTCTCTAGTCTCCTAAGCATCTTAGTGTGCTAATAATCATCTTCCGCGCAACAACAAAAACTTGCTTAGTGTAGGAGCGAGAGTTTCACTTACTAAGCGCCGCACGGGTCCTACGAAAATCAAACGTCCCGTGACAGGTGGCAGCGACAGAAACTCAAAACCACCAATTCCACTTCTCATATGCATTTCCTTTTATCCTGACCTGAGGCTTGAGAACTTAATGTTGCACTTCAGTTCTCTATTGTGATCCAAAAACGTCTGCGCCTGACTCTTCAGCTTCAGGGAAACAAGTTCAGTCACGACAAACAATTCCATTTCGTTATTTGTTCGTTAATATCACCCAATTTAGTCCACTATCTTCCTTCCCGATATCCTCTGGTATGACTTAAGCGATTTCAAGAAATCCAGTAAATCCTTTCACGTACATAACAGCCACTCCCAGTTCCGACAAAACAACCAAGTGACCTAGCCGTGTGATTCCGATGTCGAAGCCAGGCAAGAACAAGCAAGTATCCTGACGATCATTTTCGTTATTCTTGTAGCTCACATAACTCAAAACAACGTCACCATATAGTTGCCTTCGGCCATAACGTCCCGATCATCCAGGTTTATTGGAGAAGGCGGCTTGGCACTGAAGGAGACATTTCAACACCGTCAACTCCGATAGCAATTGCTCTAACAGCAAGCCCATGAGATAAAAGGAAGTCCCAACAGGAATTACGATCAAAAGTTTGTCATAGCCATAGCTGCTATGGACTTCTTGTCAACAACAATGAAAACATGAGGATATAGTTTCATTGACTCGCCATATATAGCATGTTTCATGAGTCAATTATATCGCTTTCTGATCTCAATAATTCAGTTTAAATGAAAAAAGAAAGAAAGAAAGAAAGAAAATAGTGAGTTACTAGCAATACTCAACCATGGCAACAAAGTGTGCATCAATCTCAACAAACTCTACAATCTTTTTCATCACTTGAAGGTATAGTCATAGCTGTGGCACATTCAAACCTAATAAGGATTTCAAGAGAAATGACGGTAGACCAAAACGCATTGCCTCCTAATAACATTGTTACAATAATTGTTGGAACTTAATTGCTCTCTCAAAAGAAAGGCATAATGAGTTAAAAATTAAGGAGGTTATTTACAAATAATCAACGTATATCCTAATTACATGAATATCTTAAAGTATTTTTCATGGCATATATAAAAGAGGATCTACCTCATCCTGATGATTCTCGAGAGCCAGCATATGCTTCTTGAACGAGGCTGCGGCTTCTTCTCTTTCTGCAAGTCTCCCCAGCTTGTCAAATACAATGGCCATTAAGTAGAAAGCTTCAGCTGCCAATTCATGATACTGTGCAACAAATGCAATGTTTCAATCATGACAATTAAGCTCTAAAAAAAAAAAAAAAAGACTAGGGCACAAGAGCAACTTAATCCCATTTTTATAGTGAAAGAAATTTCAGGCCAACAGACCCCACAGATTTCTAAACACCCATGAAGAATATTGGCAACAGCCAGAGGGCTGTACCATGCCTATACATGAGGTTTAATATTGAAGTCAAAAAAGATAAAGACTATCCACAAGATTCCAAGCAAAGAATGGTTGCCACGATGTTCTGTTACCGGATCATTATTTTGTTATGTCAACCCAGACAACATGCGCAAGATCACCTAATCCATGCAATATGGAGAACAAGTACAACATATTGGATAGACTGACCACTAGGAGCTAAATGACTCAAGTTTCAGTCAACCTAAGAATATGAAACGAACATATTTTTAGGCATCAATATGAAAAACTTTTGAGAATGCAGACTGAGATATCCAATTTGACCAGAAAATGAAATGCAAAATATCCACAGTTTTATACTCAGAAGTGAACTCACCTCTAAAACTTGAAGCTCCTCTGAAGCTTGCCTTAAAGGATCTAGCACATCTTCAGGATTTTGAGAAACTGGAAGAAAAATTCAACAAGGAGATATAAAACATCATCAACTAAGTAAATTTTCTACTTTGGTCAATTAATCCAAAAAAAGAAGATGCAATATCCTTTGTCTTTTTTCTATAGCTGAGAGTTTAGATGACGTCAATTGGCACAGTGAAAGGATCTACTAGGATCTATAGAATCTTCACTAGATCCCAAAGTTGTGTAAGATGGTACAAGATTAGAAGCTAGATATGTGAATAACTACTTTAAACTTTCAGTCCAATTTCACCACAACTTAATGATAATCCAATAATAAGAAAGTCATAATAAATTATATTGCTTATATCAACTAACTTTCACATATGCAGGGATTTAAAAATACATTCATAAATCAGGACGCTGCAACTACCAGAAACGAAACCTAAGGCCATGTTAAATAAGGTTTGTTCCAACAAACATTAAATGCAAATAATAACAATAACAACAACAATAATAAAATAATAAAACAATCCAAGATCAAATGTCACATTGAATTAAATCTGAAGATAACATCCGGACCCAATGCGAGGATGATATATTTGGTCAAATAGTATAACATATCCATACAAACTCAATTGCCCCCATTTCCCTCGTCCCAAAAGAAAACAAAATTGCATGTACTTACAACATCTATACCTGGAATTTTAATGTTTTCCTTAGCTCTTGAAAAAGAAATGTGTCATACTGAAATCAAGGTGTGAATAAAATAACCTGAAAAGCTTGGATCAGATAGAAAACACTTTGCTTCAGCAATAAAAGCCCGAGCACGGAGCTCCAGACCTCCATGACCAAGAATCATCGGAAGAGCCCGTTGAATCAGGATTGAAGCCCGCTTTGCATGGTTTGAACCAAGAGTCAACCATAACTCAGCCAGTGTTAAAGTAGCCGATGCTTTAAGAAGATCTAAGTTAAGTGACTGGCAGAATGATAGGCTTGCCAATGCATATGGAACGCCTAAAACAGCATTGCCTGATTTCTGAGGAGAGCATATAAAATAAGAAATAACCCTTGAAGGACTTCGAAGTAAAAGGAAACAATATGTACATACATATCCTTAAGGTTGACTGATCTTATTTCTTCTATGTAAGCCCAATCAAGATTGTAATTTCATTCGAAATTTAAGTCTATAAATTAATCGAGCATCAAGTCCATGTGGCAGCCACGTGGCTGTTAAGTAACCAATATGGAAATGAAGATATGAATACGATCATCTGTTGAATATGGTATCTATGTATGTGGTACAATGTGAAAAGGTTTACATCAAAGAGCTTTCATGGAAAACCGCTGTACATATAGTATTAGAGAGTGTTGTAATAACTTACCAATCTAGTTGACTATCAAAATATACATGCAAGAAGTCAACTGTTGTACCTTGTGAATTTCAGCAAGCAGCAGCAGAACAGTGGCATTCTCAACCTGTAGGTTAAATTTGTAACACATGCAAAAGAGAGAGTGGGCAACAGCTGCTGCCTGCAAGGAATATAGTGTGAAGATGCAGAAGAAAAAAAAAAGTAGGGACACATAAAGAAACAAAGAGTTACTTTTATTTGATTAGGACATCCATTATGATAACTTATGGGCATCTTTGTTATCTTTATTTTTTCTGATTGTCATAATGCTAAGTAAAAAATGAATGATGACAAACAAGAGATCAAGAAAAGTTATTCTTTATTTAGTATGAGACATTAACGTATAACTAAGCATTAAAGTGTTATAAATAATTCAACAATTTACTTTGTGATGCCATGTCATGGTTGAATTTCAGTTAAATTCCAGGTTCTTGACCCTCCCTCCTTTCCAGTTTCGTGACTAGTTCAATTGTAAAACTCAGGTACTCAACTCCAGATGTCCCAACTGTGTAGTCTTAGTTTGCATTTGTACATACACTTATATAACAAAAATAATGAAAGAAAAGATTTGACACCACTGCTGACACCAGGCGAAAGATTTTTACCATTCCCAACTTGCTTGAAAGGATGTTAATTGTTAAGTAACATGTACAGCTTGTAATATATGCAAATCTGGTTCCTTGCTTCACTATGTGTGTCAGTTACTATTGGCAGAATTCTTAGTCAGAATTCTATTCTTGAGCAATTCTTATTCTCAATGAAAAAAGAAAATCTTTTTATTTGATTATTCTCAAAGGTTACCTATAGTTTTTATAGTACTAGCTTAGGCAGATTTTCTTCTATATTTAGGTTTCTTTTTATTTTTTGGTGTACAGGTCAACTCTATAAATATTGTACATATTATTTTCTTTTCAAGAACTAAGAAGAAATTAGACTTTCTAACAGTTAAAAAGATGTGGTTTGGGTTAGGGGTGGGCAAAACCAAACCAAACCGGTCCAAACTGATGATTTGTATCAATTTCAAAATGTATTGAATCAGTTTCAGTTTAAAAATAGTAAACCAACAGTTATCGATTCGGTATTGAATTGGTTTTGGTTTGAAAAAAAAACTAAATTGACAACACTGACCAAACTAATAGATTTAAAAATTTGGAAAATATTAGATTTGGAATGTTTTCAATAGAAACAGTAAAACTAAAGAATGATATATATTAACCTTTTATTTTATAGAAATTATAAATTTGTACCTACAGTTGGAGAAAGCTTTACTACAGAAGATACACATACTAAAACCGTGCCATTGAACCAGAAGATTAGCAATTTTTAGCTGGCACCATATACATCTAATGCAGCAGTCTTTTAGACTTTTTCTTCTCATCTTATTTAGGATTTACAGAATCTAGAACCCTATGCAAACAGAGATAATTATTCTTTACTTCAGTCAGAGTCATAAAATACTTCTTATTATAAGATAAAAAATATAAAAGTACAAAAAGGGCTCTGCCTCCAATTTTGCAGAGAGCAAAATTAGAAACAGGACAAGAATTTTGATTCAGCAAAAATATCAAACCTGGCTGAACTGGTTTGCTGCAAGCAATGTACGAGCATGACGGAGGCTTGCTTCTGTTTTCAGCTCCATGTCCACACCAGTCACAGATGATGCCATGACTCCAAGTTCATCACAAACTTGTTGAGCTAACTTCAGATGTCCTCTGGATAATTAGATGATAAAACGCATAATTGAAAAGCCACTGTAAGTGTCAACGTGATCTACACTAAAAACTAGAGTGATGCAATTCTGGCCGTCAACATTACCGATGTAAAGAACGCTCATGGAGCAGCTGTAACTTTAGTAGCAAGATTCTTGATTTTGAAACCGATAGAAACTTCTCCTCTGCAATTTTAAGAGCTGAAAAGGCCTCTGAAAGTAGAGAGAAAAAACAATAAAATCAAGTGCCATGAAGGAAGAAAGATATGCATCTGTGTGAAAGAGACAGAGAGAATATCAAAACCTTAAACCATGAAAGAATTGGAACCTTTGCAAATATTATTACACTATGGTTTTCTGACTCTGCAAACAATACGTGGAAAACACAACCCTGTTTTATTCATGATTATATTCATAAGAAAAGGTATTAGCTTTTATATCTGATAAACTGATTTACTCAAAGAGTGAAAAGATAGTCCTCAAGAAAACCAAGAGAATCTTGCCATCAGGTTTCTTATCAGTTAAAGGATTTCAAACAGCCTAGCATTGATTTTCACTACAACAGCTTTTATTTTCATTTCAAACTTATATCAACTTTTTTGCCTCAAAAAAAGTATTTAATGTAGCACATAACCAAACAGTACTTCTACATTTCCTTCCTATGGAGTCAAAAGCCAAAATGCACTTCTCTTGCATGATGCCTAAATATACTTTACCATCTCAAAAACCCCACTAGATGTTTAGTCTGTTACATCTTACTCTGTTAGGGTATTACTCACAAGCCCAAATGCATAATTAACCGTTCAAGAAAGAGACCGGGTGCTCAATAACATATTCTCAGCTAATCTCTCAAAACTTTTCTCAAACAGTATTCTGAATAATGCAGCTCCATAAAAGAAAAAACTGATGTGTTTTGAAAAAGAGAAACACTTTACAATAAAGAAGACAATCTTCTACAACATCAATGGACTAATATAAGCAATTCAAGCATTTGCCTGACCTTTGTATCCTTTAAATACTGCTAGATGTTGAATGAGCTTCACATGAGCTAACGCTGCATCAGACAAACTGGGGAAGTCCAAGAAAAGGCCAATCTCATGTTAACGAGGGTTTAAAACGAAATAAAGAATCAGAAGTATAAGAAAAAAGCGAAGTACAGATTAGCACTAGCATGAATAAATTTTGTGGCATTTTCCAATACAATACCTTGCACCATCAGCGAAGCAGGTTGCATATATTAATGTATTTATTCGAGTAAGAGGGGCACTGGTGATAGCAAAAACAACACAATCATTAGCCTGTAATAAGGAAATTTCAGTCAAATTTAACACCAGCATTACAAAAACAACTAGGATTCCTGAATGCTCAAACACAATACAACAGCAAGGCATAAGAACAAGATGTTGCAAAGAGATATTTAGTGTTCATCATAACCTTCTGCATGGCAAAACTAGCACTGCATACCCACTTTGGTGTATAACACAAGTTGTCAAATAGGCTCCGACAAAGGAGTACAAAATGGAGAAGACCTAAAATTTTAACCAATGAAATGATGCTTGAATTCTAAGCACTTCAGTCTAACAAGGTAATTTAAAGCATATTGAAATGCTCTTATCACTTTGATACAGTAAATGCTATCTGTAGAGCATTAAACAAACTGTTAGATCTCAAAATTTAGAATCTTAGGAATCTACATTTACCATGTGTAATAACATTGCACTCTGCTATGCCAAACATAGATCTAAAACAGAATGCGAAACAAAACTGTATAAAGTAAATCACTAGTATGAAATACAGCCATTGATTTTATGCCAGGCCAAACTTCATCAATTATAAGTCTATAAGAAGATAAAAAAAAAAAAAAAAAGAGATTATCTGTTAAAGAGTTAAGTGCTAAAGAGGCCTTTTAGCAATCCTAAAATGAGTGTTTCAGCTGATGCAAAAATAAGATGATCACACCCAGTAGACAGATGAGTTATTAAAACTATTACATCCACACATTCTAATCAAACACCTGGAAGGACATTCACCAAAGGAAGAGCATACCCTAGTAAACATGGCATAGGTTTTGCCTTGTTAAGTCAATCAACTAATGTAAAGTACAAATCTCAGTTAGCCAGGATTTATTGTACACTTTATCACTAAACATTACGTTTAATAAGAAACATAATGAATTATCAATAAATGAGACAAAGAAGGATTACAAAAAGCAATATTAATCTGAATTTGTGTAACAAAGAACAATTAAAAATTCAAGGTCATTGTTAAAGGTCACCTGCCATATGCCTCCCATGCTGTGGCACGGAGCAGGTATGAAGAACCTACTAATTGCAATACAGATCCTGGTATAGAACTTGGTTGTGCACAGAATTGGAAAGCATTAGAATCATTTCCAGAGACATTCTCTTGAGCCAAAACTAGTGAACCCATTGGCTTTTGCAAATTTTTAAGCCAAGCAGTACTAAAAGCACCATCAGTTGTCATTGTAGAGCTTTCAGAGCCAAATTCACTAATTAAATGAGAAGCTAATCTCAGTTCCTGTGGTAAGAAACAATATAAATCAGCAAGCCATCTAAATATGAGCTCCAGATATAAACAAAGACACCACATTACCTTACAAACATTAGCTGGGCATGTCCTAAGCCTCATAACAGTTTTGGGACCAAATGATAGAAGTGGTCTTTGCACATGCTGCACAGATAATGTGACAATTACAATCTAAACTGCAAGACAAACCAAAAAGCCAATGCACATTGTGATTTGCAAACATTACTGTTAAATCAAATTTGGCCATTGCAAGATGATTGGAAGCCACCAATCGCTTTAACTTTAAGCTCTCCGCTCTTCTAAAAGACTCTTTCAACAGAACAAACAATTGTTGCTGGACAGACAGTGAAGTGCCTACGCTCGTTATAGGTGAGTATGACGATCCAAGGATCCCAGTTGTAGTTGAGATACCAATTTCAAACAACAAGTTGCAAATAGCTGCTAAAGTGTATGCAAGACAAGTATCATTACTGTGCTGCATAAATTGAAAGAAAACCATCAGGCTTTTTTCCAAAAAAATAGCTGGAACTAGAAAAAACATAAAATATATTAGTTAAAAGGGTTATCATTAATGGAGAGAATAACAGCAGCAGGCTTCATTATAATATTAACCTGACATCATGCTCAATAAATTGAAAAAAAAAAAGTAAGATAGAAACATAATCAGAAACACAGCCCAAGTTGTCCACCAGGGACACGGGTGTTTGACAATGTGATCCCTCTAGAGACAAAATACCATATTGATATGGGTACAACTGGTTATGCTTGTCAAGGTCCCGTTGATTTAATTGGTACGCTGGTATACACAAAACAACGTAAGTGTGAATTTTATATATTAACGAAATATATGTGCTCTCTAAATTGTTTTTCTAGTTACATTGAAATGAACAATAACATTTGGAATTAGAGGAGTTATATCTTCCTTTCTATGTATGTGAGATATTTCCAAGATCAAAATGAGATTTAAAACAATATAGAAAAAATGTCAGAATCCAATTTTCCCAATTTTTTTTCTTTTGCTTAATTCTTGTTAATTTTTTGACAAGCAACATAAATAATTTATGAAAGAGGTTAAAAAGCAACAAAGGTTGACCAAAATCCAATCGCTGGAGGCAACACCTAAAAAACCTAATGAGGCACCTCAAAGAGAGCTTCAAAAGATTAATACAAACAGAACCCTGAATGATGAGAATAAAGAAAAAGAAGTTCCCTGAAATTCTTATCAAGCCAAAACCCATAAATATGCTCAGAATTTGACGCTAACCAGCAATGCCCCTCTCAACAAACGTCCTCAAATAACACTATAACAGTATTTCTTCCTTGCCAAGTTACCCAAAAGATGCCAACACACTGCATCTCCATAAAACTACCATTTTTTAACACACACGCCCCACATCAAGCAAATTGGTCCTAGATTAAAATAGACACACAAACTATGGAGATTACCTGTTGAGAGAGACAAACAGCCTCAGTTAAGACCTGAGCAACATTAAGCAAATAGTTAATGAACAAGAAGAATTCTAGAGAAGTTTAAATGGATCTTTTTTTGTTTTAATTTTGGGTGGGGAGAGAATAAAAAACCTTTCCCTGTGCTTACCTCTAATGCTTGCTTTGGATGCCCAAACTGGAAATGCATCATGCCCAAACATAACAAGGCTATTTCATATCTTCCAAAACTATTGCAACCTATTGAAGGCTGTGCAAAATCAAATCCCTCGGTCCCTGCACTTTTGTATCCATAATTATCAAATTAGTTCTTCTGTCATAAACAATGTCATCTCTATACTTTACTTTTCATGACAAGAATCATTTTGAAAACTACAGAATAAGAAAAAACTATCGTATCGAAACAAGTTCACAAAGACTTGGCATATGTCAGCACTTACACAATTGCCTTCGATGCAATACCACAGCCCTAAACCTATACCTGGTTGCTACATCATATACCTAATTACTCACATATTTTTCCCAAACAACACCAAATCATCAAAACCTAATCAAATCCTAATAGGCAAAGTTCAATGATACCTCAATTCAACGAGAAGGCAAGGTTCATGAAAAAATTACAAATTGGATTAACGACTCATTATTGACAGGCCAGCCTAATCAACCACCTTTGTCAATTACAAAGAAATTAAAGTCTAGTCGCATTTAACAATTAAAATGAATGTCAAATTCCAAGACTTAACAGAGGATATTTCTGTAGACAAAGCAAACAAAAAAGTCCACGAAGATTTGACAAAGACTTAGAACCTGTTTGATATAGCTTCTCTAGCCAAAAGAGCACTTTTAATGTCAAAAGCTCTACAATTTTTTCTTGTGTCATTTGGTTGCAATTAAAGAAAAACTCATGGAAAATTAAAAAAGTTGTTTTACCTTCATTTAAAGAAGCTAAAATCTTGAGCTCTTGGAAGTAGAACTTTTTAAGCATTTTTAAAGGTCTAAATTGCCTAAATCACACTTGACTTCTTTTAAAAAATTTACTTCATTCCTCTCATAACATAGCCTTAAAATACTTGTCTATTAAGGTAATTACATAGCTTTTGCTAAAAGTGCGATTGACAACCAAGCAACCGAAAACTTTTCACTAAAAACTCTGCTGATAAAAGATACCAGAATGAGATCTATTTGAAGAAGCCATGCCAACCAAATCCTTAACAAGTTGAGCATAAGATACATAAAACTGTAGGAAAATATTATTCACGAACATACTGCCTTTTTAATCTGATATCCAACATCATATTGTCTAATTAGATTCCCATGGTAGAAATGAATTGAATCATTGATGAAGGGCATCCACTCATGTTAGAGACCAAGTGATGAACTTCATATGGTTTCTGGACTACAAATAGAATGCAAAGCCAATAACAAAAATTACAGCTTACTATAACTCAAAAAGGTTCATCCTTGGCTTGACCTGCTTAATTAACTTGGTTAAATGATAAAATCTGAACTACACAAATGATTTTTAATGAAATGGAACTCATGTCATTCCCTGTCTAGATTTTTTTATTTTGGGTTACTTATCCATGGAAATAAGTACATCCTAGAAATATAAGATGAGGAGAAATATACAACAAGCTGATAACAAAACAAAAAATACAATGTGGATGAGAACAACATCTACCAAAAGAACACAATTGAAATTGTTAAGAGAAAAAACCAAGATGATTCCACAATGCCAATGGCATTGCAAACTACGGCAATTTCAATTAAATAAGAGGTAGTATGAATGAAAAGTTATCTAATGTAGGAAATGACACTAGAACTGCCAAAGCAATTCATCAAATTAGTAAACCAGAGAGGGCTATATTGTTACTTACCTATAATCAAAATAGCGGTGAAGATTCTCTAAAGCAGCAAAATAATCCTCGTGATATAGGCTGTTCAGGTAACGCAAGAAGTGAACCTGCAATGTGGTTAAGCAGAGTCTAAATAAATAAATACATACATATATATATATATATATAGAGAGAGAGAGAGAGAGAGAGAAAAGACCAGTCACCGAGCAAAACAGACTAACAGAAGAACAGCAAAGTATAAGCCCACTATATCAGACACGTGTTAACTTACACGATGTAGTTCAGGTGCCAATTTTTGAAGCTGCCTTAGAATAAGTTCAAAAGCATTTAGTGAGAAAGAACTACCATGTCTGTCACAAGAAAGTAGAGAATCAATGCAGCATAACTATATTTGACAGATAAAGAACAAAGAGAAACAAGTCAAATTACAACTTACTTTTCAATTGCATCAGCTTGCTCTGTTAAGTACCCCTGCATCTGCCAATTCGTACGTAGGAATGCCCCGTCATTGGAGTCAAACTCTTTCAATGCATCATTTGGTGGGTGTGCATATGGAGAAGTTTCTCTATATTTGTCACCACGTTTGGATTTTGGGACAGCTGAAACCTCAATATCTGCACATTTACTTGTCCTCATGATTAGGCCCATAATTACCTTAACATATCAAACAATATATCTAAAAGAAGCACAAATTAAGAAAATCCACGTTAGGAAAGTGTAAGGGTAATTACATAAATTAATATTTAAAGTGAGAAAAAGAAATGAAAGAATATATACATGTGTGTGTGTGTGTGTGTGTGTGTGTGTGTGTGTAAATGGAGATGAGTTTGAATGTGCAAAGTGGAAATTGGAGGCAGAAAAATTGGTGCAAAGTAGGACGACCTTGTAAGTGGGGTTACCACTGGCTATCCATTCAACAAAGGATAACAAATGATAGCTTTGGAATTCTGAGCAAAAGTAACAAAGGCACATTGTTAGAGTTAAGACACTCACATTACATAATTTCTGAGATACCACATATAGCCAAAAATAAAATGAAAAGGAAATCTATCTAGATTCTTAAAATAAACGAGAAGATATTAAAAATTCTTTCTTTTTCTATGGGAGAACAAGCTTAGCGGTAATTAATTCTTACCATCCAATCAACTGATCAAACCAACATCAAAATATGTCCAAACAAGAAAAAAATCAAAGAGACTTGCATACCTTTACTAATAAACAAGGAAAGTTTGACTTGCTAGAGTAGCATGGCATAATACAAACCACACCATGGCACAATACCAACACAAACACTGCAAAATGAATTACAATCCTTCTACGTTTTTGTTTTTTGGTTGCTAAAATGAATAAACAACGATCTATAAGAAACAGGGAAACCATGAAGGATGACTACTGATCTATAAGAATGTACAATGATGAGCTCTCAGAAAGAAAGATTATAACATCTGTAAGTTTCAACAACAAAAAGAAAAAGAAGACAGATGCACAGTGTTAAGCTAGTAAACAGACTCTACTCTGCAAAAGATCGATGTCTTCCTCGAATTTACTTCAAAAATCCTTCTATTTCTTTCTTGCCGCTATGTAGACAGAAGCTAAAAATTATAAACTAAATTTCAAGCTGCTATAACAGATTGAAAGGTTTAAAAGCAAAAGAAATAAACAAGTACAGAGCCAACTGCCTGAAGCCTCTGGAAATAATGCAAAGGAAAGGTATTGGTGCAGACAAGGATACATGTTTAGCAGCTAATCATTCTCTCCGTAGGAATTAAATGATTTTGCTCCACTTGTGGGGTAGAGTTCACCTTTTTGCTTGGCTTTGGGCTTCAGTTTCTAAGGAGTTCCAAGATACCTCTTTTTCTTCATCCACTTTAATTTTGAGGGAGTCTTGGGAATCATATTGTGTAGATTTGCTCAATTATGTACAGGGGTAAGTATTTTCTGGGTCCAAAACAGAATTTTAGGTGCTTTTGGCTGTTTGTGTATAGCTTTGCTTCCTTTTCTCTACAGTTCAGCTTTTCTTGTGGACAGTTGGTCCACTATATTGCAATATAATTTTTTCTAGTTTCTTAGCACAAAAAAAAATTGACTTGGCACTCCATGAATAAAAAGAATGAATATATTGCCAATCTACTATTTTTCTACCACTGATACCAGGGAAACAATGAAATCCCTCTTTTCCTAGCTGTGCATGCTGGCAACAAGATTTGGTGGATCAATTTCAAAACTTGCTAATACACCATAATTCTACAAAAGCAAAACTGCTAACAAGATTCCATAAAATTAATGCAAGCTTGACAAGAATGAAGTAATTATACCTTCAACTAACCCAGAAAGTGCTTTTGGTGCGTGAAGGTGAAAAGAAACTTCTTCACTAGCCTTTTTTCTTGCTTCAATTTCTTTATAAACTTTTTCAAAAACAATATCCTCTAAATCCATGTTTTCATGTTCTGATAATGCCTCCAATTCATTGTTAGACTCATCCAAATAAGGTAGGTCATAAGCCGGACAACTTGAGATGGCTTCTTTACAGTAGATCCCTATGTTTGTTAAAAGATGACACACACCCTGCATTAAAATTCCAAAATCAAACAAGTTGAATTGTTTTTGCAATGGAAAAGAGTACAATAACGCATACATTAGACTGTTCATTTATACAAGAACAAACACTAAGACTTTTAGAAATATGACTGCAGAAGTGGGACGGGATAGAAGCACAAAATCAACAAAGTCATCAAGGTTCCAACATGGGAAAGAACTATTAAGGAGAGAATAGAATCATTTTTAAGGTGATAAATAACATCACAAAATATTCACGCACAAAGTCAGCACATTTGAGATGTTGGTTCTGGGGAGAGGAAATGAAAACTAAACTAAGAAGCTTCCAAAAACAGTCCAAGAGTGACAAACAATGAACAGCCACCCATCCTTGTACAAGGCTGGATAAACCTATAAAATCTTACCCCAAAACCACTCCTCCAAATTGAGGTGAATGAAGGGAAAAGAGGAATTTTGGAATGCCTAATAGACCAAGGCCCAAATGGAAACTAAGAGTCAGACTGTATCCCACAAATCCCATTATTAAACATTTAAGTGCAAATATAGGGTAAAGCATAGTCGGAGAGTTGATACTGTTGATCCCTTTTAATATTTGCCCAACTTTGACAGCTGACCATAACTAATATATGGTTGTAAAAAGAACTAACAGGATGCAGAGTTTTATAATATACTTAAAGAGTAACAAGTCTAGATGACCAATTTCCACATCTCATGATTTTGCATATTTAAAAATTGTTGAATAACACAACAAATAGAAAGAAAAAAAGAAGAATTTGAAATCCTGAACTAAGTATGATGTAAAACAGAAAAAATAAATAAATAACCCAAAAAAATAGCATAAAGGATCCTAGAGAAGAATTCATCACTACATGTTAATGATACAAATAATAAAGGAATAGACATGAAAATTACTACAGTATGAATGATTTAAATATTGTTAATAAAGCAAAAAACATTTGTCCCCTAGAATAACAAATGCATCTTCAATCACACAACTGAATGTAAATTCTGGAAGTGACAATACCACAGCATTCCCTTGGTTTCTTCATTTATCCACATTACTAGAACATCAATGTAAATTCTGGAAGTATGGATGACTTAATGCTCCGCAAAATAATCTAACATCAAAAGCCATGCATATTATGGAATCACATACTTCCACAATTTTTTTGTCAAAGTAAAATCCACGGAAATAGAAGCACGGATTATTTTCAACTAATCCATGGTAGTGAACTTGGAAGACAGCTTTCCAATATATCATACAGATACATATCTTGCAGACTAAAATGAAAGAAAAAAAAATGATATACATACCTCAAAGCATAATAGATTAAAAGCAAGAAGACAGCGACGGACAAACATTCCAAGGTTGCTATTTGGATCCAAAACAACCTGTTCGTCATCCACAGCACTCGGGTCAGGTCCTCCAAGGATTCCTAAACAAAATTATCATAATTAATATACATGAAATAAAATTTAAGCAAAAAAAAAAAAAAAAAAAAACCCAATAGAATAGGCAATTAGATTGATATAACCAAAGATAAACTGACCTCTCAAATCACTAAATAAGTTGAACAAATCATCAGGTGACGATAGAGTCGATAGCCTACGAATCAACTGATCAATTAACAGCTGATACAACATGTCTCCAGTTTCCCTCAACTGGTTTATAAGTTCATCCAGTTTTGGCTCCAAGATATCATCGCAAGACTATTTTGAAAAAAAAAAAAAAAAAAGCGATAAAAGAGCATTAGAATACTAATTGAGTTTCAATTTCAAAAAAGTAAAAATAAGACAGTGATTGAAGATTAACCTTGGTCAGAGCGAACAAGTACAATCCGAACCGGTTGTGCTGAGCGACGGAAGAGAAAGAGAAAGGCGCTGACGTCAGCACGGGTGGGGCGTACAGCTGGATGAGTATGCAAACCGAAACTTTGTGCGGTGTTAACGCAAATGAGCCCGGTGCCTTCACTATCCCCGCCATCCTTCATCAATCGGAACAGCTACTGCAGTTCGGATTACGATTCGATTACCTTCGGCAGAAGCTCGAGCTTATTACTGGAGAGTAAAGTCTGATTTCCTTCTCTTGTCTAGGGTTTTTCGTGTTCAAAAAAGTGCCGGGAAATGAATTGTCAAAGAATATATATTTTTCCTTAAACACTCATTTTATTTATTTATTTATACATATTTGTTCTTAAAATCCTGCATGATCTCAATTTTATTTTATATTCGTATTTCATTATTTTCCTCTTTGCACCGCCAATATTCTCGATAATATTAAATTTATTTTTATTAATTATTCAATTTTAGTTCTATACCAACCAAATGTAATTTTAAACATGTGTGTGTTGAGAAAAAGAGTTGTCAATTATTTTTTTATTTAAATTATGACAAAATTTAAATTATGTTTATCTCAAATAATTATCGATGATATTTTATTGAGTGAAAATATATAAAATAAAAAATAAATAAATTATATAAGATATTTTATAATTTATTAATATTATTAAAAAATTTTAACATAAAAAAATATTTTTGCATATCTTATGTAGGTGCAAATTTTTTAAAACTTAACAATAATAATATTATTATATTTTACCGCTAATTAATTTATTAAAATAATTTTTTACATAAATTTATATATTAATAATATTTTTTATATACCTCTAATAAGATTTAATTTACATATAAATTAAATACTAATTTTAATAGAACAAGATAATAAATTAATTATTTATATAAAATTATAAATTATTTAATTTAATAGACATATATAAACTTATATTATATAAATATATATAAATTAATATTATAAATTACTTATTTATGTAATATTATTTTAACTGTAGTGAAATACTTCTATAATTATTAAAATTAATTATATTTATAAAATTCTAATGCAACGTGTTTTAATATGATTATGAAAAGGTTTTATAAGCATTAAAATAATTTTATATAAATAAATAACATAAAATATTAT
>CP135542.1:7887944-7915041 GCA_032402905.1 Khaya senegalensis | reverse complement strand
AGTAGCAGCTTACCTTTGAGAGATGGAACTCTCTTCAGACAATGCCTTTTCTAACCTCTCCTCAAATGGGGTTGCATGCCAGCTAACCTTCTGATCCTGCAATAAAAACCAGCAGTATCGACTGCAGTATCCTTGAGGCAAAATAAATGAACTAAATAGAAAAACTTAAATAGACAACCAGGAGAGTACCTCCTTGTATTTATTAGTTGAATTTGGGATGCCGTTTCCATCCCACCACTTGGGTGCTATCTGAGAAGTTTCTTCCTCTTTCCAGTGAGCAGCAACCATTCCAATGATTGGCCTGTCTCCTAGAGTTCTACCAAAAAAAGGATTTTTTCTGGAAGCAGTAGCATCCTTGTCATCATCGCAAGCAGACGACGGCGGCTTCAACAAATTAGACAAGCTTGCTTCTACATTCAAATCTTTCCGTGTTTGCATATCGTCAGAAAGTTTTAATGGTGGATTAGGTGAAGGCTGTGACAAACTCTGCTTGCCTGGGGATTCCCATTTCCCGGAATTTTGGCTTATGCTGGCAGATGAAGAACCTTTAGAGGTAGATGCATCAAAATCACATTCGAAATTCACAGATTTGCCCCTGCCCTGGGCATTTGTGCCTGAAATCCAAGGTGAAACAGATTTGATGCTGTCAGTTTGATTAGCAAGAACCTTCACTGCCGTACTAGCATTCCCTGGATCACTGCCATCAGCAGAGCTGATAGAGATACTTCCAGTGTTATATACGTTGGATATACTGCTGCACAAAAGTATGGCATTAAACAAGTGTTATTCTATAGGAATTTCAGAATTAAATTATAGCAATGAATGCATGATAGTGCGTCGACCTGATAGAGATTCTTCCAATGTCATGTACACTTATATGGTACAATCAAGTCAAAAACATAGGAGGATCAGAAAGTTGCACAGAGCAGCCTATATTCGCTATCCAAAACTATCAGAAAGGAAAAAGTGAGGATGACAGTCCTATGTTAATCACTGAGCAACTGCTGGTTGAGAGTTGTTTGGCAGTGAACTCCAATTTCAACTGTGTTTTAAAGGAAACTACTGTGCATAAATTGGTTGGTAACAATTTGTTTACTTGTAAGTCTAACCTGCTGGGTGTGTTATCCAAAGAAGTTGATCCTTTTCCCCCTTCTTTGGAAAGTTTGATGGGAGTAGAGAGTTGATCATATTGCCTGTCCAGCTGAAGTTTCGAGATGGATGTATTCGGAAGCCATGAATGGAATTGTGAAGATTCGGCATCTTTTTCATAAGAAGGTGAACCTTTTAACTTTAGAGATGCTTTCCGAATTTCAGCAGGAGTCTCAGGTAAAGTGCCACATGCTTTAAGAAACTTGGCCTGCAAATGAAATTTATTCAATCAAGAAAAATTCAATACATGCAAAACTTTGCTTGCATAGTACTGATAAAAAAATTTTTAATCGTATAAACAGTAAAAGAGTTAATCCCTGCAAAGCAATGGGCTCAAACTTGAATAGATTTTACATTTTTAAAGTAATTCAGATAAAAAAAATTTATAAGAAATATTTTTTCATTGATTTGTGCTCTTTCTAAAATGTATTTGAGTAATTATTTGTTATTTTGAGCATCATCACAATATATATGCATTAAGCGCGAGAATTTCAAATGAATTGAACTATTCAAGAGCCAGCTGCTCTCCATTTCTCCCTTCCTCTACCCAGTCTAAACCGTAGTTAAATGTAAAACAGTCAGTTTTAAAGGTCTATACGAAACATTCAGGAAATGATCCAAGGAACTCGAACGCATACTTATTCTAAGTTCAACATCACCACTAGCAAAGGACCAACTTGCTGCCGCACATAAATTACTGACCTCACAGTAAAATGGAAACAACAGTACTTGTTCTATAAATGAAGAAAACAGCATTACTATGTATGAGTAATCACTTAGGCAGCAGAACTTATACAATAAACAATAAGAGAAAAACAGTTGTGCCTTGTATAACCAATAGAAAATAATTGCTCAGGTACATAGTCCCTTGCATCTCACGTGAATATCATCCATACATTCCAATTAATACAAATTCTAGTCGATTCAAGTATCACGTCATAATCGATAGCAAGACAGAGTCTGTTTACATAAACTTTAACAGAAGAAACCGATGCATAATACTACCAAATTAAGTATCAAACAAAGTAATCGGACCTCGTCCTTGAGGCTCTTGTCGATTTGTGGAGATTCCAAACGTTGATTTTCTATATCATTTTTCCAAGACTTTTCCTTCTCTGTCAAATCTAACACAAAATCGATCTTCAATTCAGAAACAAATAGGCACTGCATAATGCATTTTTCAAAATTAAAAACATAAATAAATAAAAAAGAAAATTTTACCTTCGGATAGAAACAGAGACGATAAACGATTTTTCGATATCACAGGTTCCTGATCAAAACAAGCAACAGAAGTTTTTCATTTAAATTTCAATTTGCTTCCTAACAAACGTAAACCCTAAGGAATAAAAATGAAAGCAAAGAGAAGCTTACGGTGTGTTTACGGCAGGTAGAATGGGAGATACGAGAGCGATCTTCTTTGGTTCGAAAGCAACCGAAGAAACAGCCCATGGCTCTGGACACTGTTATGTAAACAAATCTCACTGCCGATCTGCAAATACCACCGATTTCACGATTCAGCAATGAGCTTACCATATCATGATATCTCCTGTCAATGTCAACAATGAAACCCCATCTTTCTTCTCTAATTTAGCAGTGATTCAGTTGTTACGTCGTTTTCAAAATTTGAACAAACCAAACGAGGGAAACTCAGTGCCGCGCAAATTAAATTAATTCGCCATGTACAGCTGACACGTGGAATCACGATTGATTCTTCAGATAGGTTAGGTTAGTGCAAGGGAGTCGAATGTTATTACCAATTAGTTAATGTTTATAGGATGTAATAAATTATTATTACTTAAAATTTTTTAAAATTAATTTTTGTTAGAAAGTTTTGTTTTATTTTAATTTAATAAATATAATATTGATAATTTAAATATTTGAAATGATGTCATAATTGAGTTTATTTATAATCTATTATTAATAATAGTATACAAAACAAAGTAATCACCTTTCTACTCATCAATTTAGTATTAACCCTAAATTAGTTAAGATTTTATATTACATTAATCTTTTTTTGTGTGTGTTTCAAAGTAAATACAAATGCCTCCTACTAAAATTGGAACTATAATAAAAAAAAAATTAAAAAGAAGTCATGAAAAGTTTCATTTTTGGAAGATTACTTTTGGGTAGCATAGAATTCAATGAAGTTGTAATTATTTTGGTTGTTGTTCATCTTTTGAGGATGTTGGGCTCATTTCTTGATGAAATTGTCAACAAATGAGAAATTAGTTGGCTAGTTGCTGAGATTTTATGTGTTCTGTTTACTTGAAATTGACTTGCACTTCAATTGAATTACACTTCACTCTATGCATACTTTTTTTAAATACTAAATACAGTTTTACTGACATAAATGTAAATCATGGTTTAATGTAGAAATTTGTACAGTGGCCTTTTTATTGTAACAAAAAGAGTATTTTAGTATTTTTAACATATTTATAATAGTCAAGACACGTTTTCTTTAAGTTTAAGGGTGTATTTATAATTTTTATATATTATTCTATCTATTAAGTGATTTTAATAATTTTAAAGAAGGTATTTATTAATTACTCAAATAAGTAATCATTTTAAAAATTATAAAATCCATCGTTCAATTGAATTGATAAAAGACATTTTATTTCTTATAATATAAATTATAATAAGTAGTTAGAATGTTTGATATTTACTCATAGATTGACAATAGGGTTTATTACAGTACTGTTTTCCCTTCTCGTGTAGTACTCACAAATGAGATATATTTGGAAATTAATTTTTTACAACTTTATACTATTTGTTTTAACTTGTTTTGATCTCATTAAAAAAACAATTCACTAAATTTATATTGGAGATAGCCAATTTTCTCTTCACCCTTATCATATAAAATTATAGTCATACTCATTATTTATATCTTAATTAACATACTTAAAATATATAAAATATAAGGGCACGACAAGATTGATGGGAAATCTTGTTATTGTCTCATCCATAAATTTATCTTATTGAATAAAATTCAACTTTGGCCGTGATAATTTATGAAATTTTCTAATAACAATAATAATAATGTTTACTTTTAGTTGTGTGGGGGTTGGGATAAGGTCATACATAAAATAAAAACAGTGGATTAAGTCTTGTCAATTGTCTTGCTTTTTAGCCTAGGCTTTAGAAATCGACAAACCCTCAATTCCAAGATGAATTTATTATAAATCACTTATACTTTTAGTTGCACAAGATAACTTATACATATAGTGGAAACATACCTCATTAAAGTTACATATTTCTTAATTAATTAGTTAATTGTTAGACCTACCACACCTTATCCCATCTAGTGGATGGCTGGCTTAGCCGGAATTCAATTTCAAATAACAGTTGCTGCTATCCGAGCCATACATGCCTAAAATAGTTAAATTAATATTATCTATTGCTAACCTAGCCACATTTATCTTACCTAATTTAATATTCACATAGGCATAGACATAGACAGACACAGACAAAAGCTAGTTAGACTTCATAAAACATTTTACAATTATCGTGTACTTATTTAATTAATAGAAAAGAAAATTATACTCTGCATGGTGTTCAATGAATTAAAGTGAATAAAATTATTCTTTGTCTTTATATATATATATACAGAGAGAGAGAGAGATATGGATTTCCAATTTGTTGGTCCGCCTACAAATTGAATATTATAAATAAAAAAGCAACACTAATCGTGGTTGCCAATTAATTGAATAGAACTCGAGAATAAAAGTGTTATCATTATCAACCTCAGTTTTTGCAATCCTTAATTATTAAATCTGTGATCATTGTCTGTCACTTTCCCTAAAGAATTTATTTGGATATATTAATTAATTAATATATTATATATAATATTGTATATCACAATTTGCGGTTTACGTGCATGGGAAAATGATTCGATCAGAAGGGTCAAAATTAAAACACCCACGTTAGAATGGTCGACATAGATAGTCCATAATCAACCAATAAATGTGAAGAATGCAGGTGCAGTAGATTGATTAATACATGAATAAGGTGATTGAAGAAATGGATGATACATTGTAGGGGGGTTTTTGGCTTGTTTTTTTTTCTTCGCACATTGAAATTTGAGAAAGAGAGTGAAGTGTTGGACACGGCATATGCAGATGCAGCAGCTAGCAGGGAAAATAGTGACTTAGATGCATACAAAATACACACATAATGGGTCCAAAAGTAGGCACCGTCTTTTATTGACATGACGAGTGCGATTGCCAAAAAGAAAAGAAAATCGATGCCCTTTTCGTTAGGTTGTATTATATTTATCCTCTCATTTATTTGACTTACTTGCCTTCAATTCCTTTCCTTTTCTTTTGCAGTAATGGGGCCACTCTAGCTTTCTCCAAGGTCATAGGTTTTAGCGTACAATTAAAAGAAAAAGGGACCATAATTTTTCCTTAATTTTATTATTTTTACTACATTTTTTAATTAAAATATTAAAAAAATTAATAAAAATAAAATTTAAATTATTTATTATTATTTTTTATATATTTTAGCAGCCTGCAGTCTTATTCTTCACTCCATACAAATTTTCTTTTCAATCAATCCATTGACTAAACACAGACAAAGAAATAAAAGCAAACTTCTTTCAGAATTCGGAGTACAATTTTGATTTCTGAATCCAATTCACAGACTTATACAGAGGACCCCAAATATTTGTAATTAATTTAATAATTAATAATGATTAAAGAAAACAATTTTGATTAATTTAATAAAAGAAAAAACATGTTTAAATGGATTATATAAACTTACAAATAAAGTCTATGGTCTTAGACCGAACATATATTGTATCTTTTTGTGTAAGGTTTGAAATAGAACCAGCTGCTTGTCTGTTCACATTCAAATATTGTGGTCTTAGGCCTACCTCTTGTGGTGATCCGAATTCTGATATAGGAGCTTGCTTCATTTTCTCGTTCTCTTCAACCCTAAATCATGAAAAATAATTCTCAGGCAACTTCTGGAGTGAGGCAGTACAACAAATCCGAGCTTCCTCGTCTGCGTTGGACGCCGGAGCTTCACCAACACTTTTCTCAAGTCGTTCAACGCCTCGGTGGAAAATATAGTAAGTTTTCAGTCGTCTGGATGCATGGATCTGTCTCTACGGGCAGCTAACTGAGAGTGAAAGCGAGCTGAGAGAGAAAATAACTTTATTGGAATCACTTTCATGATCATGAATCAAGAGTAGTTATATTATTTTGTGGAGTCAAATGCTATAACACCAGCTAAAACTGCTTTTTAATCAGCTTGTTCATGGGCTAATTTATATGTGATGGGATTTGCAGAAGCAACACCAAAGCAAATTCTGCAGATGATGAATGTGAAGGGACTGAAGATTTCTCACATCAAGAGCCATCTTCAGGTACAGCTTTCAGAATCAGCAGAACAAATTACAGGAATTTAATTTACATAAAATGAATTACCTGATCATGAATTTATTTATGTGTTTTTGTCTATAGGTCTCTAATTATATAGAATTATGTATTGTACGCAGACTACTAGACTCTACCAAAAAGAATAATAAATGATGGTTGTAATTGTAAATTAATCACCCATAAGATTATCACATGTTTGATAAAAAGAAGAAAAGGTGATAGAATGTTCAGAGTGAAAACTGCTAAACAAATATAGTATGTATTGATTACTGAGACATTGATTGATAGATTTTTTATTAAAAAATTATTAATTTTAATTAATTAATTCATAAACACACTTTAATCATATACACAAATTTTAATGTAATTTGAACTTTTCAAATTTACGTCTTCACTAATAAATTAAATAATATAAATACTAATAAATTTATATAAATTAAATAATTTTTTTTTTTTATTATCATGATTATGTTGAATTTTTTAAATACTTAATTCTCTAAATTTAAATTTAATAATACAGACATTATAGAAATTATAATTTTTATTATTTTTTTCTTTAAAATATAAATAAATATGACAATAACTTAAAAAAATAAGGTAAGATTGTTCTATTTATTTTCAGATAACACAAATAAAATGTTTAATTTATAAGTTCATAAAAATTACCATGAGATGTTTAATTATGAAAATCCAAACATATGTAAATTGTTATAAAAATAAGATGTTTAACTATGAAAATCCAAACATATGTAAATTGTTATAAAGATGGAATCCACTCAACTACTCAAGTCCTTTATTTATAAGTTTTGACATGATCTAATTAACTCCCACTCAATTTGATATGAAATTGATGTTAGTCTGAATCTCATGCACGAAGAATAAGATGATATCAGCAAGGGACAAAGAGGTAATGATTAAACTACGATTAACGATGATTAGATAGGTGTTTAAGAATTAATGTTAATTAAATTGTTGGAAGGGTTTGATAATTATTAAATAGTTAATTAATCAGTTATAGTTGGTTTAATTAATTAGATGTACAGAAGCATGAAGAATCATAAGAATGGCAGCAGCGGCAGCGATGTGATCATAACGATGAAGAACTTGCAGATGCAGAAAGGAAGATCACACTGCAAAAATCATGGATTCTCCACCAATATTTGCTCCCCAGCTCAGAGGTACGTGCGTGTATGTTACACAAAACGATCATTAAGGAATGGTGGGGACTTTGGATTTGCTATCTCATTTCGATTGTGTGTGATTGTTTTTCTTTACAGGCAGGAAAGAAATGAATACAAAATAGATTGGGAATATGAGAGGAGTAATAAATTATTCAGAAACGAAGTGATCTTCTCCGAGAAGAGAAAGGTGAAAGCAGTAGCAGCCGATGATGGTGATCAACACCAGGATTCAAAGACAAGTATGCTTGGTGGTCAAATGCCAAAGGAAGAAGAAATTGAGGAGGTAAATGAAATTTGTGAGCTCTCGTTATCCTTCACCACTCCTTCAATGACAAGGGAAACATGGCAAACTCACCACCATTCTAGTTCAATATTTGATAATAATTTTGTTCATAATAACAAGAAGAATAATAGTCAAGATTTCCAATACAATCATGACCTAAACTTAGATCTAACCATCTAATTAAACAAGATTACCCCACTCAAAATTAGAATTAGCTAGAAAATTAATCCATCTTTACTATGTTGTTATGTTGACCCCTTTTATGTTTATTGGAAATAGTTTGTACTACACAATGAAATTAGTTGTTATATGTATGGATACATTTCCACATATAATAGAAATTAGACTCCCTCTCTGAAATTGTTGTGAAGAAGAAGTTAAAAGTAGTTTTTTTTTTTTTTTATAATTTTAGATCAAATTTATGTTTTGATAAAAATTAAAAAAAAATTACATATTTTTTAAATTGGTGGATTATGATACTAATTTTTTAATGGTAGGAAATAATAACTGATTAAGACAATTAATATAATTTTTAAAATTTTATAAAACAACAATTATATTTTATATTTTCTTTTTTCTTTGATCAATCTTTTAAATAAAATATTAAGATTTTCACATAATAAATTAATTTTTTTAAATATTACATATATTTATTTATATCAAATTATTTATTTTTTTTTTCAACTTTGTATTAAATTTAATATTAAAAATATAATATATACATATATAAACAACTTAAAAATACAACTACGTTATTTTAAACGTTATTTTAGACATCATTACACCCTTTTAATACCAAAATTTATCAAATATATAACATAATTTATAAAACACCCAACTGTTTATTTAGTAATTATATTTTATAAAAATAAATTATTTTACAAGTCACAATAATCCCAAATTAAGCAAAGATTAAACAGTTGTCGGTTAACAAAAATAAAAATAAAAATTTTACAACTCTAAACAAGAAAACTGCGAACTCTCTCTCTCTCTCTCTCTCGCATTTGTCTCCCTCGTATATTCCAGTTCTGAAAGATAAACACGCCATTACTTTCTTTCACTTGATTAACTTTACAAGAAACTCGTATCCGAACAAACTCGATATTGAAAATAAATGACATCATTACAATGTACATTATGTACAGGATTGCCTAAGCAGAGGACAATACTGACTGAAAATTCGAGGTACCCTGTGGCAATGTTGCCTACGTTGCAAATCCATGCATCCTTCACAGTCTCTTCGCCAATGTCTTCTTTACTCCTTTGATAATCTTTGCAAACCACATCAAGTTCATGACAGAGAGAATGATTGGCACAACAAATACTAATATTTGTCCACAGGTATGCAACTGCTTAACCTGGTCAATTACAAAACAATTAGATGCTTGTTGATGAAAGAAATTTGAAAAAAAATAAAAAAACAGGAGAATGAAATCATCTTGAGAAATGAATGGTAACATGATATTTTGATTTTACATTATATAGTAAGGGTTTTACGCCAACATGTTAACCTTCCATTGGACTTACCACTAATAGAGTCGCAACACATACCAACAGACAGCTTTACTAACACAGTTTCAGGGAGGAATCAATCCTATTCAGTTGCATTAATAATAAGACAGCTTAGGCCCAGATCTCTTACTATGTATTGGAGTTCAGAAATGAGAGAAGGAAAATATGATTAGTAAAAAAGTCAGAGAAAAAAGGAATAGAAACAGCTATAGAGAAATATACTGCACGCTAAAATATTTATGGAGTGATAATACATAGGTGGAATCATCAATGATCATTTTTTTTTATGGACTGGATAGGTTTCCAGTAAACAATTCAATAATGCTGACCTGAATTTTTTTTCCAATTCACAGATGATGCAGTGTAATTGATATAAAAATGCTGAAAGTATTCTAGTGCAGCTCTGTTCTCATGGTAATGTCAGCATACCGCACTGTAAAATTTGCTCTACAAGTAACCATACTAAGACCTTTTGTGTACGAAGGAAAATAACACAAGATGATATGAAATTGACCAGGAGCAGTGCCACAAACAAGGAATTCTCATTTACAAACGGAAAGGAAGCATGCCAAGCCAGATTTACATTCACAATCTCTTTGCTAGAAAATGTGATGGAAAATGAATACTGAATTGAGGATATTACAGCAAACAATACAAAACAAAATCCTGTTAAGATGCCAATAAAGATCAGACCCTTTGCTCCATTTTCTATACATACAAACAGCACCTTACTGGAACGAGTGGAATGCCCACAACAATGAATTTTATAAAGTGTATATAACAATGATGTGTTACTGAACTCTACATCACATTCTTGATATTTATCAGGTAAGATTTTGGAAGAACTATTTACCTGAGCATAGTGAGAATGGACACGGTAAAAAAGGTACATGAAGAGGAGTATTCTGGCAACCTGCACATACCGCTATATTTCAGTAAAGTGTATATAACAATGATGTTATGATGTAACATCAATAGCAAGAGTGATTTTCATCAGGCATCTCCCAACAACAAGAATATATGGGTACAAATTTAACAAAAATAAAATTGGAAGACTATTGAACAATTTCACCCACCAGCCAAGCCAAGAATATTACAACACCATTGATGAGATAAGATCTGGACCTCTTCATTCCAGCTGTGTCAAGATACCTACATAAACACAATATATGCATAAAATAGGAAAAAATGATAATAATCTTGCAGAAATGACAGATTTACCAATGGGAAATTACCATCTCAAATTGATCCCAGGAGTGGTAGTCTCAGATATAAGTACCATGTATGCATAAAACTGCCCCTCCCCAGTCAACATAGAATACGCTATCGCAACTATCGAAAGAAAATGATGAAGCACCTGAAAGATTGATGTAATCAGCATTTGGCAGACCAATTTCATGTAAATTACCTATCACAGTGTCATCCCCCCCTCTCCAAACCACCTTCCCCAGTCAAAGGAAAAAGAATTGAAAGAAAATGAAACATTTTGGCTTGAGTATATTCAGTTCTAAAAGATGAGGCACTTACATATTCCATTCCACCAAGAGAGGGATAAAACCAGATTATCATCCCAAGGTCCGCAAGAAAGTAACCAACAGAAACCTGTCAAAATTACAGTTAAGCATTATGACTAAAACTTGTCAACTAGATATAACTTGCTAGCAGGTGGCAGAGATGACATGAAGAATTTTTTTTAAGTATCCTATTGTTCCCTAGGTGATGTTAAGTAGATACAATGCTTTGGATAATGCTAACATTCAGCGAAATCTAAGATGGTGACAGCACGCTTCAGTAGGATGCATTTTCTTCATCTTGTCACTTCTTGTCTTTTTTTTTTCCCCTCAGGTCAGAAATCCCCCAGTGAGTGCATTACATTTGAAACAGAGAATTAGTGGCAGATCCACAAGTTTTAGTGGTCAAGAAACTCAGTAGATATAGTATGTCCTATGCCTGCGACCCCAAAGGGATTTCAATTCTCCAACCTTTTGTTTTGGAGCACAAAGGTTATGCCGTTCAACCACCCTTAATGGTTCCAACGTGCATATAACAACAACAACTAGCTGCTGGGGGAAAATTATGCAACCTTGCCATAAGTACAGTAGTGAATACATCATGTGGTTGGCATATCTAAAAGTAAGTTTCTCATGATATTTTGTGCCCAATCAAAAATTAATACTACCATATACCTTATTTTGTTTGTAACACATTTTGTAACTGAAAAAGAGTGGAAGCACAATAGCATCACTGCATAATCAATACACAAATCTACTCAGAAACTCCCACTAGAATTAATTCTCCAAACAAAATTCTGGGAATGGTGCACAAGGAAATATGCAAACAAAAGCCATCTTCCATGGTCAACCCCCAAAAGTTAATTGAAAAAGAAAAGTTAAAAAACATTAGTAATTTCAATTTCAGAAAGCAACTGATTTCCACAACAAATAACAATAATTGTATCACAACAAGACGTAAAGTTTTACTTGAAAAGAGAACTTCCCACATTATATTGAATGAACATATCATGCAACTCTTCACTGCCTATTTTCTCTCTTCAATTCTAATCAAATTTCTGACTAAAATAGGACAACAAGAAATAAACAGAGAATATTACGACTTTTCATATTCATCAATGACCATAGCATAGAAAATAAAATTGCATCCTTTACTTGTAACTTTGCCTGATATTTCAAGACAAAGATTAAAATATTTAGATATACCATGAATATTGTGTCTGACTCCACAAACAAAATTAACCTTAAATTGCATTCTCTTCAACAACAAACTAGCTAAAAGAAATTTTCCTGCCGATGCACATTTACAATGCATAGCTAAAATAATATCCACTTGTAATTTATATTCCACAAGAAGGAAAGTTAAAGCTTAAACAAGAAAATGTCCTACATTCTTAGTGTCAGATAGATGAGAAGGATAGCAGAACTTAAAAACCTACTAAAATTTGTAATTTAAAGAAAAAGGAATATGTAAAGGTGCTCTCACCCCCAACGTGAATGTAGACAGAAAAGAACTACGAACTGTAATAAGGCCAGCAAGTTGGTCTGAATAGAGATCTGACCAAAACACGAAGTACAAAGACATAACTGTGATAAAAATGGCATGAGTGGTTGATATGGCCCTGCATAAGTCGTTGATTTAAGGAAAATGATCAATCTTTATATCGATAGAAAAAAAATGCCATTGAACTAACTGAAAATATTCGATTACCGGTTACTCCACTCCACCTGCTGAATTTTTGAGAAACTGGAATAACTTTTAAAGTGAAGAGCACTAAACATTTGGGCAAGATCATAAACCTGAAAAGGCAAAGATGCTCATGGAAAACAGAAGACATAAAAATATACAGCTAACTAATTAAGAATTTATCTATTGAAAAATATTTTCACTGACAAAAGAAGATCGGTAAATTCAAAAACATAATATACCAAATACAACTGCAATGTGTAATGACGAAGCCATACCATCTTGGAAGCAAAAATGCCACCTACAATTGAAGTGTATGGTATAAATGGATCTGATAATATATACTCCTTTAGCAGCGACTCGGCCTGGTTCTGGTAAGATTTGATTTCCATGGTTGTGCCTAAAGAATATATGAATATTCCTTGCCAACAGGTCTCACAATATTCTTTCTGTTCACACAATACTCTGTATTGGCTTCTTCTGTACTTTCTTTCCTTTCACCTCTATTGTGAATAAACAAGGTAGATGACAGTACAACATAAATTTAACAATTAGAAAAGAATACGAAAAAATATGTACCAAAAGGAGCATTTTCTAAACCAGAAAATTGCTGATCTTTGAGTGAAGGATATATCAATATATGTTCTGTCTGTATAAAATAAAAGAATAAGAATATTAAAAAGATAACATATCTCGCATGATCATCTTCCATGCCCTATGTTGGTCAGACAAATGCTTTTATCAGTCTGGTGAACAATAAATGAAACAAATGTGCCTTAGTTTAGAGGCTAGTTGAGATAGGGCTGGGGGTAGAGACAAACTCTGAACCATTTTAGGCTTAGGAAAGAAGCCCGCATGGCTGATACCACTGATCATCTAAAATTCATGATGGAGAATAAATGAAACTGAAGCCAACAAATCAAATGATTAATGGTCAAGTGAGATAAAAACAAACGTCTCAAACAAAAAGATAAAATGCTCTATAACAATCTATGAGGAACCCGAAATGAGTTCTTCAAACTTTAAAACTCAACTCAATTTATGGAATCGTGAAGACTCAAACCTCTACCCATTCAAATACTTGTTCAGTAGGAAGAAAAAAGGAGGAAAGGAAAAGGAGGAGGAATGGAAACAGAGAGAGGGGAAAAAGGATTTATCATTCCTCAACAAATTAAACCTTTCTATTAACATGCGAAACAAATATTAATGAAAAAACTTATACCCCACTAACTCTTTCGGCCTTGAAAATGAAACCAAACATCCCCTACCTAGAGTCTTGCCCCTCAGTACCACCAGCTTCTCAGTTTGAAAAAGAAAAAGAAACAGAAAAAATAAATGAATGTTTATCCTTTATCCATGGAAATTGAAGATATAGAGACATGAATGATAGACAGCCATGGCAAATTATCTCATAATAGACTGTAGCTCACACGCTTAACCTTTTTCTTTTCACTGTCAATCATGCATAGCAAAAAGCCAGTCAAACTTTTGTCTGTTTAAGCAGTTCATAATTCACGGACACAAGTTGTTACTATTACTACTAATATCAATAGACCAATCCAAGCCACAGAATGAAAAACAAAAACCCATGATCTAAGCGACATGCAATTCAAAACCAAACATATGAAAACAGGGAACAGAACTAAACAGATTCTTTAAGTAAGATGAAAAAAAAAAAAACAATAACAACAGTATCAGCTGGAAAAATTATAAAAAAAAAAAAAAAACAGAAACAGAACTGAAACAAGTGTTTGATTCAATAAGTGTAACAGAAGATGAATATAAGAAACTTGGACTTGGCATACCTGAAACTGAAACAGAGAGAAGTCACCGGCAGTTGCGGGTAGAGAAATAACCAACTATGATAAAAAAAATTCAAAAGGAAAAGAGAAAAAGCATGAAGACAAGACAAGTAACCAATCAGCCTCTCTCTCTCTCTCTCTCTCTCTCTCTCTCTCACGGGGACACAACATTTATGGATTAATTTCCATAAACAGACTTTTGATTTTTTATTTTTTTTTTATATAAAATCACAATTCATTATTGACTCTTAATTTTTTTTTAATGAATTAATAGATTATCCCCTAATGCTCTATAACCGATCGTTTAAACTAAAAAAAATTATAAATTATGTTGCTTTCCGAATATTATTATTATTATTATTATTTTGGTGGTCGTGGTCGTACATTGAGTGGCACACGTTAAAATTATTGTCAATGTGTTTTGGTCGAGAAAGCCAGAAGCTTCGGCTTTGCAGTCAATAGTTTTTGCCAGCTGCTTGCCTTTCTGTCTGATCACTTGCTTTCCTCTGGAAATTCCGGCGTAACACAGGATGACCACATGAATCATGGGTTCTTTCGGTCAATCTAATGATCAGGATTCCATCGTAGTTTCTAAACATTGAAATAATAAATTCAAACATACACAACCAAGAAGAATAGAAATTGACATGATTATCGGCCAAGCTCGTAAGAATTACAACATTGTTACAGTAACCAAATTCCAAATGACTTTGAGTTTGCATGATTGCCCAGTCGAGAATTATATATACAAATGATTAAAGAAAACTACAATATTAATAAACTTTACATGCCAAGTGAAATGCCTGGGGAAATGTAGTAATGTAAGTTTAAAATCTATTACAGAGAACAGCCTCAACAGAACAGAGGCTCTAAAGCAAAGCATCTCCACATGGAACAAGGACCAATCCAAAGGATTGACAAATACAAGCATCACCTTTTCCTAACCTTGCTTTTGACACCTTCCTTAGGAGAAGACGATGACGACGAGGAAGATGACTGACCTGAACGGTTGTTCTCAGCCATGTCCTTGTAAAATGCCCTCTGCACTTCCTCTTTAAGTTCCATGAACCGCATCTTTTTCATTTGCTGCTCTTCGGGAGTACCCCCTTCCAGCAAGGAAGTATCGGGCAAATCAAAATCCAAAAATTTGTCAAGCACTTCTGAGCAATGAGGGAAGTAGCGTCGACCCGTCTCCACTGCAATCATACAGAGTTCAGTAAATGCTCCAATATGCCAATCCCACGTGTAACATCCAAGCTTTTTTCTTAACTGATGTTATCTACTAGAAAGTTTCAGGTTTTAATATTTCAACCATTGGCAAGGATATGAATCTATTGCTCTTGATATTTATGAATTTACAATCCATTAGCCACAAATGAAGGACCTGTTGAGTCTAAATTTACAAAATGTATTCTCAATAGGCTCGGGTTTACCCGTCCCAAGATGTCAAGAAAATGACAAGGTTCAAGAACTCCGGCTGCAGACTGTAGTAAACATGTTCAAGAACCATTAGGTTCAAATAATAAGGTATAAGATATCTGGCTGCAGTAAACATGCCATGGTTAAGGACACTCAGGTACAAAAAATATAGAGCAGATCCTGTGAAATTTAGTGCCAAAGAGGCTGAGCATATTTAATCCTCAAGGACACAATTGACATTTAGTATTGAGACAGCCCTACAACAAATGTCTTCAGTGGTATAATTGATACAACTAGTCATTAACCAAATACAGCACATCCAGTTCTCTTCAAAGGAAATGGAAAGAGAAACATGGTTTCATGGTCTTTATAATTAACAAACAAAATCAGTAAATAATGAGTGCCAAAAAACAACAGGGAATATAATACCTGTTTTAAGCAGAGCTTGCAGTCTCAACTGGAGTCTCCTGGCTTGTATAGAGGGAATTTCATTCAAATCAACCTCCTTTAAGTTGTCACTTGATGCTTTTGATTTTAATGCCGAAAGATCAATTGAAAAAGAAGTCGAATCTGCATCTGCTATATCCATAGCTACTCTAGCTTCAGCAGGAAACAACAACCGAGCACATGCCACTGCAAAATATTAAGAAACTGTTACGGTACTTGTCCCAAATAGGAACAAATCTTTTGTACTACCTTCTTAAAAAAGTTGAAAAGCATGGAGAGACAAAGGCTGAGCCGTAACACTAAAGACTTAACCCTCGTGCAATTATATATACATATTGTCTAAGGCCTTGCTTCCACAAATTCAAATTATCCCCCTGTTCAAAGTGTTGGATTTATGCCAGCAACCTCCCTTAGAGACTCATTGTCACGTGAGGTGTAGAGATTGATGCTTCAAGCTTATACGTGAGATGACTTTGCAAGATTAGCTTCTTAGTTGGAAAACTAACTCAGTTGCAGTTAGTTATTTTCTGTTAATACTTTGTTACTAAGAGAGCTGGCAACAGAGAGAAGTGGTATAAAAATATAAAGGCAGTATCAATCTGTACAAGAGCATCATTGTGTGATAAGAAAAACAAGTGAGAAAACCTAAGAGGGCAGGGAAGAGAACTAAGAAAGGGAGTCTCATTTTATCTTGTATCATCTAGTGTATTCTCCTTCTGTATTCTCTAGTGAGCTTGTGTATTTTGACAAGCTGTGGTAATCAATTGAATTGTGTGTTGTTCTTGCCATGGGTGTAGGCCAAAGTTCTTGGCTGAACCATGTAATCTTGTTTTGTTTTTTTTTGGTGTTTGATTAATTTTCTGTGTTGAAGTTGTTAGTATTTCATAGCCATAATCAAGAGTTCACTTTCAATTTTTGATTCTGCACAGTTATAGAAGGTTAAGTTGTGATCTAGTAGATTGAATTTACGTGGAGAAGCTCAACAAATTGGTATCAGAGCCAAGGTTCGAAATGGCTCAAACTAGGTTCAATGTTAAGAAGTTCACAGATGATAATAACTTAATCTTTGGAGGATCAAAATGAAAGCAATCCTGGTGCATCAAAGGCTTGAAGATGCTTTACTTGGTGAAGACAAATTGACAGAAACTCTAACAGAGAAGAAGAAGAAGGAAATATTAAAGAAAGCTCACAGTGCCATTGTTTTAAGTCTTGATGATTAGGTTCTAAGAGAGGTGTTTAAAGAAAGCACAGCAGCAGGCCATAACAAAATCCTTAGCCAACAGACTGTATATGAAGAGAAGGTTATATACATTTGTAATGCAGGAAGGGAGCTCGTTAAAGGATCATTTTGATGAATTCAATCAAATAATTCTAGATATAGATAACATTGATGTAAAAATCAGTGATGAAGATCAAGCCATGATCCTTCTAAGCTCCCTACCAAACTCTTACGAGCATTTCATGGACAGCTTGACTCTTAACAGAGATTCCTTGACAATACAGAAAGTCAAATCTGCATTGAATTCAAAGGAATTGAAGAAGGCAGCAAAATCAAGAGATGCTGGAAATGTTGAAAATCTCTCTGCAAGAGGAAGATCCGAAAAGAAGAATTTCAAAGGAACCAAGAATCAAAGATTAAAGTCTAAAAATAAAACTTTTAAATGCTTTCAATGTCACAAAGAGAGTCATTTCAAAAAGGATGGCCTTGAGAGAAAGCAAAAGCAGAAAGGTAAGAAAGACAAAGATGGAGATGCAGTTGTTGCATCAGAAAGAAGCTATGAATCAGTAGAAGAAGATTATATCTCAGCAACACTTTTTATTGTAACTGATGAAAAGACAGAGGGATGATGGATTCTTGATTCAAGTTACTTGTTCCATATGTGTCCAAGTAAGAATTCTTTTATCTCCTATGAACCTTGTAATGGTAGAAAAGTATTGATGGAAAATAATATTGCATGCAATGTAATTCGGGTAGGCACTGTTAAACTAAGTGTGAATGATAATTCTGTGAAAGACTTGCATAATGTAAGGCATGTACCAGAATTGAAAAGAAATCTAATATTCTTAGGTATGCTTAATCAGTTAAGATGCATGCTTAAGGCTGAAAATGGATCATTAAAGGTTATTAAAGGATGCATGGTCATCATGAAGGGTAATAGGAACAATGGCTTATATGTGTTGGATGGATCCCTTGCAGTGTATAATGCTTTAGTAGGTTTAAAACTTGATCTCGATAAAGGTAGGTTATGGCATTTTAGATTAGCAAATGTAGGTGAGAAAGGAATGAAACAACTCATTAAAAGAGGACTATTGGGGAATGACAGGATAAAATCACTAAGCTTCTGTGAGGAGTGTATGCTTGGAAAATCTCACAGATTAAGATTCACAAAAGGTGAAAACAGAACCAAGGGAATACTAGACTATGTTCATAGTGACCTATGGGGGCCATCTCAGATATCTACAATGAATGGTGAAAGGTTCTTCATGTCCATAATTGATGACTAGTCTTGGAAACTTTGGGTTTATGTTCTCAAATCCAAAGATCAAGCCTCTGAAAGGTTCAAAATATGGAAAGCATTGGTTGAAAAACAGTTAGGTAGAAAGGTTAAGCGATTTAGAACAGATAACGGTATGAAATTCTGTAATAAAGTCTTCGATGATTTTTGTAAAAGGGAAGGAATTGCCAGACACAGAATTGTCAAAATGACATCCCAACATAATGTTATTGCTGAAAGAATGAACAACACATTACTTGAAAGGGTAAGGTGTATGTTGATTCATTCCAAAATGAGTCACAGCAGCCTTCCTTGTTAACAGATGTCCAACCACATCTTCAGGTGGAAAAACTCTAGAGGAAGTCTGGTATGGAAAACCTGAAAACTACAAAGAATTGAGAATTTTCTGAGTGCCCTGTCTATGCACACACAAGGCAAGGCAAATTGGAACCTAGGGCTTTGAAGTGTATTTTCTTAAGGTATCCAAAAGGTATTAAGAGCTATAAATTGTGGTGCACCAATCTTAATCCACCAAAGTGCATCATAAACAGGCATATAACCTTTAATGAAGAACAATTACTAACTTCTGATATACATATACATACATACATACATACATATATATATATATATATATAACGTAATAGAATTGACTATAGTTCTATATTAGGCAACTTGTTAAACCACAAACACAAATTGAATACCTCTACGTCTCTATAGTAGCCACAAGATCAGGAATCAACTTAGAGTACTAGTTCCTATGTTTAGAGTATTTATTGTTTTCTGTTTTTTTCTTTTCTCAAAAAAAAAAGAGTAAAAGCAAAACCTTAGTCACACCCTAAAAATACAAAATTCATCTTTATGAATTAATATTACTATTATTTCCGATCTTAATATGTGACCTAATAAATTCTTATAATATTGGCAATAATATTAAAATCTAATATTAGTATCACAAATAATGAGTAGTGTCTAATAATACATCACGACTACTCAAATGATAAAAATCTTAGTGGTTCGATATCACTTCATATGTGATCAATATTACCGTGTAATTTAATCTTTTTATCTTAGATATCTCAATTGAATACGAAATATGAAACATGTCATTCTCGTATAGTTCAATTTTATATTTCTTTGATATTTTGAATAGACTTATTCTAACAAATAGAATCAATATCATATATTAATTTATTTGAGTATAACCATGTATTTTTATAGTTTCACTTAATTAAAAAACTTAAAATATTACTTCAATTATATAGAATGAACAAATCCTATTTTAATTACACACATTCTTTTATACAAGTTATGACGTATATGACTATTTTCTTTATAATTTATCTTATTACATATAACATTTAAAAATATAAAAATATGTCATTCTCAATATTGAAAACTATGGTAATATCAAGTTCAATAATTACATACACCATTATTATTATGATAATCACTTGTGACATTCATATAATAATTCATATAACATTCTTATGGTGCGTTGATCAGTACATTAGTTCATTAATTTGTACTTATGTGTTAACTTGATATCTTATATCATAACACATAATATGTTGTCATCAATTACTACATATACTAATTTTTATACATTATTGTTGCCCTATTGACAATAATACTTGACTAAAAATATTTAAGAATAGTGTTCAATTAATTGAATTTGTTATTTTAAGAATATAATTATATTTATTAAACATACAGATATGTGATAATAAAATAAAAAATGATATTTAAATTTATAATGTCATAATACATAAAAAATAAATATGCTAAATATCTAAAAAAGTACTAGTAAATTTAAGACATATACCAACAATCTATAACTAGAGAAGAGGAGACACTTGAAGACACAAAAGCTAAATCAGATAATGATTAGAATTAAAATACTACTTAGGGAAATAAGAACAATAAGACCATTAATAAAATACAGCTATGCTGATCTCATTGCATATGACTTCGTTGTTATTCAAGAATGCATTAAAGATGAATCGAAAAACTATTAAAATGTTATTTCTAATAAGTACAAAAGGAAATGGATTGTTGCAATGGATGATGAAATACAGTTATTGCTTCAACTTCAAACTTAAATATTGGTTTAAAACACTAGATAATAGAAGGATAGTTGGCTATAAATGAATATTCAAATTAAAGGAAGAAAGTCCAAGTATAGGTTCAAAGAGGTTCAAGGTAAGACTTGTAGCCAAGGACTTTACACAAAAAGAAAGAGAAGTTGTCAATGAAATTTTTTTACCAGTTGTAAAACACACATCCATTAGAGTGTTGTTGGCTTTAGTGGCAACTTTAAGTATGGAACTTAACCAAATGGATGTTAAAACCACCCTTTTACATGGTGAGCTTGAAGAAAAAATTCATATGTAACAACTTGTAGAGTATAAGAATGAAAATAAGAAGGATTATACTTGATTATTGAAGAAATCCTTGAATAGACTTAAGCAGTCACCAAGACAATGGTACAGAAGGTTTAATGCCTTTATAACTTCAACAGGATACATAAAAAGCAACTATAATTGTTGTGTTTACTTCAAAATACTCCAGAGGAAGGAATACATCTACTTGTTATAATATGTAGATTACTAGCCAAGACAAAACTGAAATTGACAAGTTAAAAGAAATGCCGAGTTGTGAATTCAAGATAAAGAACTTAGAACTTGCATAAAAGATTCTAAGCATTGAAATCAGAAGGCACAGAAGCTCAGGAACCTTATTTTTATTCCATGCTCAGTATGTTTTGAAGATATTGAGGAAATTTAGAACGCAGGAAGCTAAAGTTGTAATGAGTCCACTAGCTTGTCATTTTAAGTTGTCAAGCAATCAAAGTCCTATGACAAATGTTGAGAAGAAGAAGATGGATAGCATACCATATGCAAGTGTGGTAGGTAGTATCATGTATCTAATGATATGTATAAAACCTGATGTAACACATGCCATAAGTGTAATTAGCAGGTTCATAGGATACTTGGGAATAGAACATTGGCAAGCTGCCAAATAGGTGCTTAGATACCTAAAAAGGTCAGCAAACTTGGGATCAATGTATGGTAGAAACAAAAATACAACAAAGGAGGTAATTGATTATGTGGATGCAAACTATTCAAGGGATATTGACAAGAAGAGATCATTGGCTGACTATCTATTCACTATAAATAGATGTTTAGTCAAATGGAAATCATTTTTGCAGCATGTAGTAGCATAGTAACACTCTCTACAACAGAGTTTGAGCGAATAATAATAAAAGAAGCTAAATGGCTTGCTAGTTTAGTGGCTGAGTTGGGCATAGAACAAGACTTTGTCAAAAGTGTTTTGTGGCAGTCAAAATGCAATTCACTTGAGTAAAAATCAAGTGCACCATGAGATAACAAAGCACATTAGTATAAGGCTACATTTCATCAAGTATGAGATTGAAAAAGGGGACATAAGGCTTGAGAAGATCCAGTCAAGTGAGAACCCTGCAGATATGTTAACTAAATCATTACCATCTACCACATTTAGTTTCTTAGCTGGAAAACTAACTCGGTTGAAGTTAGTTATTTCTGTTAATAGTTTGTTACTAAAAGAGCTGGAACAGAGAGAAGTATGGTATAAAAATATAAAAATATAAGGCAATATCCATTTGTACAAGAGCATCATTGTATGATAAGGCAAACAAGTGAGAAAATCTGAGAAGGAATGGAAGAGAACTAAGAAAGGGTGTCTTGTTTTAGCTTGTATCATCTGGTGTATTCTTCTTCTATATTCTCTAGTGAGCCTGTGTATTTTGACAAGTTGTGATAATCAACTGTGTGTTGTTCTTGCTGTGGATGTAGGCCAAAGTTCTTGGCTAAACCATGTAATTGCTTGTTTTGTTTTCTTGGTGTTTCATTAATTTTTTATGTTAAAATTGCTTGTATTTGATAGCCATAATCAAGAGTTCACTTTCAGTTTTTGATTCTGCACAATTGTAAAAGGTTAAGCTATGATCTAATAGATTAAATTTAGATGTAGAAGCTCAATGTAAGGCTTATAGAGACTATACGTGACATTGGTGCTTGATTGCCCATCCTACAGATGTGATCTATGTGAGCCACACTGTGAAGCCTCTCAAGCCCGCTCACAGCACAAATAGTTTTGAAGTTTTATACTATTATTAAAATATGCAATTATACCTCAACTATCAGCTATAACTTTTGGCTCAATGGTGGGACTTAATTCTAGCACAAATGATATAACATTTTTTACCAAAAAAAAAAACAATTATCACATGAATGCACAATTATCTCTCCCATAAGGAGGACGAAATCACATGCTTGGCTAACAATGTGCCCCAAGCAAAGAGCATCTTCCCAAAAAAAAAATTCATCACCACATGCTATTTGCTCTAGAACTGTTTTCCATAACTTTCTTTTCTTGAATTTTCAAAATGCTAAAAATGGTTTGTTTAAGATGCTTCAGATTAATAATCATTGAAAATATTCAAATCAAAAGCACTATAACGTCAATGTAACCAAAGTCTTTGATGATAGCACATTAGGTTTTCTCCCATCCATGTATTGGTAGCCCTTGACAGCCTACACAGGTTTCTAATTGAGACACCCAAAATTTGACCCAAAATTAGAATCTTCAAGTTTAAAATCAGTGGTGCTTTGTTCTTTTTTCAACTCAACATTAGACTCCAAATGTAGCATAAGTTATAATATATAGTTAAAAAAATTAATTACGCATTTTTTTTAGAAATTTAAATTCACCCAACGCATTTCATGAATTAAGTAAATTCATTTTGTTTTGTTTATTTCGTTTATTATTTACATAGCTTTTAAATTGATTATTTTTGTTTATTTTTAAGAAAATAAACTTAATTTAGTTAGTTACATTATTTATAATTTAGTTTATCCAAAACAATAACCGAAAAAGTGACATGAAGAGAAGAGGTAAAGCTAAAACACAAAAACATCCCAAGGAGACAGGAAAAAAAAAAAAAGAGGGAGAGAGAGAGAGAAAAAATAAAGGTAGAGGAAAGAGAATGAAACATTTTTAAAGTTATGTTTAAGTTGATCAAGTTTTATTTTCTATAGATTATGTCTAAGAAAAATTAAATAAATTAGTTATATTATTTATTAAAGATATTTTGGTAACAAATTTTATTATGAAGACTTATTTAGTGATTTTATAATTATAAATTTGAAAAAATTAGTTTTTAATGGTGTTTAGTTTTTATAATTGAATTTTGATAAATTAATTAATTACTATAAAATAGATATTTGATTATGTAAAAATAAATAAGAATTGTAGACTTAATTTGAATCAAATAATAAAATAATATAACTTTTATAATTTTTATTCTTTTTCACACTTTTAAAGCCCTCTTAAACTCTCCAAAGCTTAGGTAAATTCATGTCAATGCTTCCACTTAGAAATTAGCACCAAGTACTATGGTGAAGGACATGATGTGTGAACGACACAAAATAATCGTTAATCCTTGCCGCTCAAAATAATGAACAATATATTGGACATTAAATTTTATAGTTAGATAGAACTGGAAAAATATAATTAAGTTTGGGGGTGTGTCTGCATATGCGCAAGCCCATGCATGTTTGAGATGCTAAGATGAAAGTACGTGCAAACATTAGAAAACATGCATGCTATGCACAAACTCTATGAAGACAAGTAATTGATACAAGGAAAATCACCTCTATTTTCCAGATAGCTCAGCTTCGTGTGTAAATCATCAGCTATCACCTCCGATGAGATTGTCATGTTCCCAGACATTGAGTTCCTTCTCATCTCTCTCTCAAGGACATCAATGCATAGCCGGTCTTTGTTAGATTCCTCCCCCCGCATCGTAGTTTCATTATAATCCTTTGGCCTAGTCATTCTCCGACAGATTGCAACAGCTGTTTGCCCATCCGGTGTAGTTTCTGATGCACATGCTCCCCTGGTCAGCAGTGCCACAAGAACTGATGGCTCCTTATACCTTGCAGCCACATGAAGAATTGTATGTCCCCTGGCATTCTTAAGATTGAGATCAGCCAAGCCTAGATTGAGCACATCCTTAAAAACCTTAGGATTGCAATAGGCAGCGGCATAGTGCAGAGCATAAGCATGATCCAAAGTAACATTAGATTCATCCAAGAGAAGCTTCAACAGTTCGACATCATCAGAGTCCAGTGCCTTGTGGATTCTTCTGATTCTTTTTTCATGCACAGGGTCCACTTCTGCTGCATTAGCTTCGGACTCCTGCTGAGATTTGAGACGGAGGGATTTGATTTCACTTGAAACTTCGTGAGGAAGCTCTCTCTCAAGACATAAACTGTCAAGATCTGACCTTACTATTCTCAGGATGCAGTAAGAGCGGAGTTGGTTCAATTGGCAATGTAAGGCAGCCACAAGAATTGGGATTACATCTTCCACAAGAGCCTTCTCAACGAAGTCAAGAAGACGACGCTGCATGAAAGATATTATCATTAGGCAATTGAACAAAAGCTAAGAAAATTGAGTCGACCAAGGGATGAGGACATGAAATTGTCACAGCTCCAATATACAGTATAGATATAGAATGACACATCATTTATTGATAAGGTAATATCATTGTGGGCAAGTAAATAACAGTTGGACGTATTTGAACAAATCTATGAAAAAGAACCTGCACACAAGATAAAATTTCCATTGTTCGAAATACAAAGTTTTAACAAATGCATGGAACTCTTGTAGGATGATTGTGAAATCTCAAGTCACTTGGGAGGCTGATATTTAAAAGTGTTTTGTTCTTTAATTAGTACAAGGTCTTTTAATCAAGACTTGAATTTTTGGATGTCCGTAAGGTGTCAGGACTAAACTTGTTGTGCCACCGTAAACTGGTAAAAGAGATAATATTGTGCCATTTGACCGGGTCATTACAAAGATTAGTTGTAAGCTAAAAGAAACCAAAAAGGAAATCGAACAGTACACAAGTAGATATTCTATCTACACTTTTCCCACGCTAGATTCGGGTCTGGTACAATGTCTATTGTTGGCATCCATTGAATTTGCTTCACATTTATTCGCCTTTGATTCTTTGAAAACAAATATTTCTATTCCATATATGTTTATATAAGCAGAAAATGTGCCACTCGGAAAAAATTTTATGCTATACAAATATCTGTAACAAAAAGGGAATCACAAGTTACCTGAGAAAGCAAAACGAGTTCTTTTATTTGAAAAGTAGCAGATGCATACATCAACTCTATTGCGTAATTAATAGCAGGGCGGCAAGCATTGTGTGCACAAGCATCATCAACACAAGTGGATACTTCTTGAGGAGAAGGCTTAAGCTTCCCAGTGTACAAATAATGCAAGAAAACATTGAAAGCATCATATCCAACTTTACCGTCCGGGACCAATTCAGACATGAGATAACTTGGTTTATTACCATCACTCACAGGATTATCCTTTCCTTTCTTAAATAGCTCATAAAAAAACTGGCTGCGCGCAGACAATATGCAGCGATGGACACCCACTGATTTTCCCTCGACAACAATCTCTGCATCGGTACAGTCAAGTTCAGTATCAAGCAACAGCTTTTCAAGATTGTTGCTGAGTCTGCTTAAGCTCAAAATTTCAAGATTTGAGCCGAGTTCAGGACTTGTGGGCAGACTAATAGACCCATTAGAGACATAAGAAGATGAGGCAAAACTCAAGGATGATGACATTTCGTTTCCATTTTCCATAATTATATCACTCATCATAAGAACTGAAACTAAAGTTGCGAACTAGGATTGATGATTAAAGCTATCCTACACACACAAAACCAGAAGTGAAGAAGTCTCAAAACGAGAAAATTTCAACCGGATCATGGTAGCAAGCAATATGATTAATAGATGAAACAAATTGCAGAGCACGCATGAGTGTCAAGCTAGAAACATAGAAACAGAAGATAACACAAAGTTTCCACCGAAGAAAACATTTCAAAATCTTTAAAAAGTACTGCAAGCAGCAAGAACAACAAAAAGAAGCTTAACCCAGAAGAAGCTAGAGAAGCTAAACTCCGCAGAAGGAATAAGAGAGGAAAAAAATAACAATATTTTATGAACTACCTACTCAACAAAACTATTCAAAACCTTGAAAAATTACCATAAAAACAGCATAAATTTTAGAAAAAAGGGCTAAACCCAGAAGAGAATAAGCTAGATTCTGAGAAAAAGACGATCAAAAATTAGATGTGAAGACAAGTTTTAACAAAAAAAAAAAA
>CP135542.1:7855623-7872946 GCA_032402905.1 Khaya senegalensis | reverse complement strand
CTTATTATTTAAAAAATAATATTTTTAGATATTATTTTTTGATCAAATACAAAATATAAATTATAATCGATCAAAATTAATTTTGGATATCTATTTAATTTTAAAACCCTGACTTACAAATAATTTTTTTGATTAGATGTCATGAAATATTTTAAATATTTGATCAAATTACCATATACAAAACTGTACTATTTGATTTTGAATCCATGGAGATACATACACTTTGTGTATCCGTCTTTTAATTAGTTTTAAATTATCAAAATAAACCATCACTCACTTTATTCTCAACATTAAAGTCCACTAATATTTTTCCATATTTGTTTCTTATGCTCTTCGATTTTGAATCACCTGTAATTTCATAGGATATGTTTAATACTATTATGATGATTTCAATTAATTTAAAAGATTTTAGTTAATTTAAAAGTACAATTATTGAAATATTTAATAAATATTAATTTTTATTTATAAGCTAATGTTTGTTATTAATTTTTTTTTATTTATATTGAAATATTTACTGATTTAATTTTATACCATGGGAGTCGCGATTTATATTGGTTAACTTTTAAACAGCTAGTGAATTGAATCGCATTGACTTTTGTTGCTCGATTCATTGTTTATTTAGTAAGAAAATCAATAATATTAGTTCAATTCTTTATTTGATCAAATAGAACTAAAAAATTAATTAAATTTAAAATAATAATTAAAATTTATAAATTTTTTTTTACAAAGAATTGCATATTAATCTAATACACCTATTGACAAATAATAATTATATATGTGAACAAATTACAATTAGAAGTATTTGGTAAATATTTTATACAATGTTCCTTTTTTAATAAAAACACTCTCAGCTGCTTTATATCAATAAAAGATTATTGTAAAATTTTTATACATTCGACTATTAATTTTACTTAATTTAAATTGATAAACCTAATTTTGTCTATATTGAACGGAATATATAAATAAGAAAAAACTCTCTTTTTTTTTTTAAATGCTTAAGAAGGCTCTCTCTATTGCAGAGTAAGACTTCTTCGATTTTTTTTTATTAACTATAACAAATTAATATTTGTCCAACAATCAACTCTAATAAATCTAATAAAGAAGTATGATATACACAAAGGATGTATATATAATAACATAGTAAGCTAAGTTAAAATATCTTATGTTAAAATAGAATAACACAAACAAATACTAAAAGAAGAGTAAAGAATTAAAATTGAAGAAACTATGTTTGTATTTGAGTGTTATTACTTAATTTCGCTTTCATATTTATAAGTTCTTATTATTGCTAAAATTTGGATGATATGTACTTAAAAATGAGATTTAATAAGATAAATTGTCTATCTAAAAAATATTACTCTATGTAGAAGTTGTTAATATTATAATTTTTTATCATTATCACTCTAATATTATTATTATTGTTTAAATTATAGTGTATATGTGCGCGTGCGTGTATAGGATCCATTAAGATGTGTAAAAATATTCTATATTAACTTTGCATAAGGAAAAAAAGTTAGGACATGATGTATATGAGATATACAATTCAAATCTCTTGTGTATTCATTTACATTACTCCTATTTCCAAGTATAAACCATAAAAACTATTGGTAGCAATAGGAGTTATATAAGATAATTAGGTGTACTAACACTAAGTAATAATGAGAATTCAATTAAAATGTATGAAGTAAGTTCACATGAAGTCTACTAATAAAAATGATATTGAAGGACTTCAAATGAGGTAGGTCTAATCTCATTAACATGTTGGATCAAATTTAATTTATGTTTCAAAGACTAGTCAATCAATTTTATATGTCAAATAAATGTATAAGAATTAAAAAATTACAAGATTTGATTATATATTAAATATAAGATATATTTAATTTTTTTAATTTTTATGTTAAATATTTTAAATTTTATGTTTATTGTTTTAATTTTTATATTAATTATTTTAAATTTTATAAGTATTGTAAGATACATTAGATGTAGGAAGTACAAAAGTTGTCTGGAAGTAAATTTCATCTTCCCAAAAGGGAAAAATCAAACGTGGCCTAGAAACTCCATGGTCAAGATTCAAGTGAGGTCTGAGTTTGTCCAAGCCCAAGCTAAAGCCCCATACAAAAACTCACAAACCCATTTCTCTGTCACTACATAACCCTTGATTGAGTTGGTTTTTCCTCCAAGCGAAGAGACTTGAGTGTGCGTTTTCTTTCATTTCAGCCCTTTGCAAATACAAAGGTAAACCAAACCCCCTTATTTTCATTTCCATGTGCATACAAATTTTCAACTATTAAAAATCTGATTGTATATTTCTCATATTTATCTCTAATAAATTTACCTCTTTATTGGGCTAAATCCATTAATTGCTTACCTTGTAGTACTGTTAATGTGGCGACGAATAAGATAAAGTTCTTTCTGCTGGCTTCATGTTTTCACCTTTACTCAAATTCTGTTTATTGGATTCTCAATCGGTTTCTGTGTTGGGTTTGTTTTCATCTGATCTGAATCGGCTCTCCAACCCAAATTAGCTTTCTGGGTATTTCAGATTTTTCCTGTTTGGTGCTTAATTGTCAGTTAATTTGTGGCTGATTATGTTCAAATCTTGTTCTTATTGTTTTGTTGTGGATTTCGTTTGGTCTGGAGCTTGATTGGTACTAGTTTTTGCACTTTTGTTTGAGTATTTGGACCAGATTTTGTTATTCTCTTTTGACTGCTTGTCCTGGGATTCATCTATTGTTGATTGTTCCGATTAGGAGTTTGAGTAACTGCTGTTAGTAATTTTTTTATGCGGAGAAACTGAAATAACATTTTTTTTTCATTTCCGGGTGAATTCTTGCTATATCACATGATATAATGACTGAAAAGTTCCTTTTCTTTAATATTTATTTTCCTTTTAATCTTATCACTATTGTATTGTCTTGTCAAGGGTTTGGATGATTTGGTTGTTCTAACTCATTGTGTACAATATGGTTTTGTTATAGTTGTACACCTTTTAATGGGTTCGGATGGCTTAGTTGTTTTAACTCATTGTGTACAATATGGTTTCGCTATTCTTGTACATCTTGTCACATTTTCAGATGGTTTATTCTAATTGATAGAAACAATTTTTAGCTTCTCTATTTGGTAGGTCAGATAAATTGACATCAGCATTTGGCATTCCGGCTCTTGAGTTTGTTAGAGTTCACTTGCCAAAATTTCAGTGATGCTTTCGTGCAATATTAAGAATTAATACTACCCTTCAGTGTCATGAAATAATGTTATTGATCCTTGAGGAGGACATTGCTGTGAGACCATCCTGCAATTCTTTTCTTAATTTGTGCAATTTGCAATTTATTGCTAGAGTTAATTTGGTGGGAGATTGATTGGCATTCTGCCAGTGGTAGGATAATAAGGGTGGAACCTTTTTGTTGAAAAGAACCTGGAGATGCTTGTTTCCTTCTTTCTTCTTTGCTTCACAGAAAGTTGAATCCAAACTCGAATCGTTAAAAAAATGTTGGCACTTTTTATGGTCTTAAGGATTTGCAACAAAAGGATGGATTTGTAGTCAAATCAAATTGCAAACCCAGCTTTGAAATATGCCATACATTATGGATTAAAATACTTAAGTATGAACTTTAAAGTTAGAAAAAAATTATTACCATGAAGAAGATCTCAAGAAAATAATTGATATGGACAGTCGTATAGAACTCTTTTTTAATATTGTATTTTGGGGGAAAGAAATAAGGAATCAGGAGTGCTATCATTAAGATTTAATTAGGATTCAAATTATTAATATTGGCCATAGAAATGGCAGATTCACCTTTTAATGTTACTGTGAACCAGTGATTGAACATTATGTGCTTGCCATCCCCGTTTGGTATGTCTGACAGAAGGAAAACTACGGAGGAGGCTTATGGATAGCAATCTAAGTGTTAAATAATGTGATGATATGTGTTGCATGTTGGAAGTTGGACGCATATACATGTGAACTATGATTTTCTATTTTGTATTGAGTGGGATTTCAAGTTTATATTATTTTATTTTATTTCTTGTTTATTGGATCATCAGGTGAAGGAAATATCGAATTACCAAAATTCCAATAGCAGTATTCCAGCCTTAAGGTAAGGATAATCTATGATTTTGTATAGAATTTAAGAGCAGAAGCATTATAAAATTCTGCTTGATGAGACTTTAATTTTTGAGTTGGTGACACATAATGTGTAGTGTTCATTGCATAACTCTTAATGAATGTATTGAATTATTCTTTACATGGGTTATGTGATATCTACACGGATCGTCCAAGTTTTTTGGTCATCTTTGTCTGTTGTCACCTAAGATGGGGTTCTACGTACCAAATGTTGATTAATTTATTGCTACTTAAAATATTGATTTCTCCCAATGTTTACTGAATCTCATTTTTCTCATAGCTCTCATTGAATTTTGCTTTTATATTTGTTCACACCCCTTGTGCCTGTAATCTTTCTAGTTCTTTTTGTTGTAGAGAGACACTTCGTTTCTAGCATGGCACTGTTCTGGATCCTACAAAATCTTTGTTAATTTCCAATTGATGAAGTAACCCCAAATGATATGCCAGTGTGATCTGTGAGAAAGTAGAAGGAATTGATTTGAGTCACCCTAAGGAATATTGTTTTAACTGTTTAGTAGGAGCTTCAAATCTACATTCACCGTAAACTTATTGTTGAAGCAGAAAAGGGAAGCAATAATATTAGAGTTCCGCTAATGAGGTAGCTCTGTGAAAGGAAGGAAATTGTACACAGCTAATAGTTTAAGATCAGAATCTACTCATTGTCTGTTATTTCAAGCCACATCCAATAAATATAATATTCTTGGCACTAGTAGTTTTATGGATGCGACTAAGGATTTGAGCATCAGTTTGCTTGAACCTGCCCTTGATATAATTGCAGTAAACCATAAAAGTTAACACATAGCAGGAAGAATCTTGCATGATCACGATGAGATAGGTTTTTGAGGTTATCTATCCGATATCATACATCCCACTTTTAAACTCTGCTCTGTTATGCAGGAAACTGTTTCCCGTGGTTCACTGGAAGCATTTAAGTATCCTCTCTCTTTTTCCTGTCTTGCTGCGGTTGTGATAATATATGGGCTGAGGTACACTTTTCATGGGAGGTGTAGAGGATGATGAACCAGCCTCAAAGCGCATGAAATTATCCTCTGTAGAATTGAGAGGTCTTTCCAACGGTGCTGCTTTTACAGAGCCTATAGCTGGGTCTTCGAGAGACTTGATGGCTCGGCCCCTACCATCTGAAGGGGACGAAGATGTCATTGGTCCAACAGGAGTTATTAAAAGAGTGGAATTTGTTCGAATTATTGCCAAGGCACTATATTCTCTTGGATATAAGAAAAGTGGCGCTCATCTAGAGGAAGAGTCAGGGATACCCTTGCACTCTCCTGTGGTAAATCTGTTTATGCAGCAAATTCTTGATGGCCATTGGGATGAAAGTGTCGCCACATTGTCTAAAATTGGTCTACTAGATGCAAGTGTTATCAAGTCAGCTACTGTCCTGATATTAGAGCAGAAGTTTTTTGAACTTTTGGATGGTGACAAGGTCATGGATGCTTTGAAGACACTGAGGACTGAGATTGCACCTCTTTGTACTAATAGTAGTAGAATCCGGGAGCTTTCTTCCTGTATTATTTCTCCTTCAAAGTGTATGCTAGTTGGGTCTCCCAAACGAGATATAATGTGGGCAAAGTCTCGGTCAAAGCTGCTGGATGAATTGCAGAAACTGCTTCCCCCAACGATTCTGGTACCTGAAAGAAGGTTGGAACATTTAGTTGAACAGGCCCTTGTTTTGCAACGAGAAGCCTGCGTGTTTCACAATTCCTTGGACAAGGATATGTCATTGTACACTGATCACCAGTGTGGAAAAGATCAGATTCCTTCTCGAACATTACAGGTTAGATCTTACTTTGCTATGATTAGTGGCTAAAATTTCATAAGGAGCTTGTGAATTGATTGTTTTGTCTATGATATCTAGAACATTTGGGAATTGTTCTTTGCTGGTTGCAGTTTCTACTTGCTAGCAGCAACCAAATTTTTAATGAATTAATATTACGTAATTGATTATATATAAACTTCTTTTCATTGATTCTTCTTTGTTTTTATGAATATTTTCATATAGTATGTGGAACTATCCCTTCACATGCAATGTGGAAAATTTATAAACTTATTATTTAAATGTGAGGTATAGCAAATGTTTGGGGTTTATTGTTTAAAGCTTTCTTGTAATGCACTGATAGCTTTTACTTTTCTGGACAATAAATGAATGGACTCAGAATCATGGAGCAATTATTTCTAGAATCAGCTTGTGGAATGTCAGGGTTACTGTCCATGTAATTGGAAATCTGCGGTCAAACCTATTCATGTTATTCTCCAATATTATGCCCTTTAAGTGGACTGGTTACTGTCATTTATGATGACTATTGAGAGTTTTGAAAATTATTACTACAATCTAAAATTTTTTTTGTCATTACCTTCAACAGTTATTACAGGGTCACACAGATGAAGTTTGGTTCTTGCAATTTTCACACAATGGAAAATACTTAGCTTCATCATCCAATGACCGTTCAGCAATCATATGGGAGGTATAATCATTTTCTTCCAATTTTGATATTAGATTGTTCTGTTTCTTTCTTTCTTTTTTTTATAACTTCTTGCCTAACTTATATTTCCTTTGTTTATTTTGAAATTAGAAATCTAAAAATTTCCAACACTGTTATCATATTTGAGTGAGTGCATGTATGAATTGTAGTTATTGATCTATCATTATGATCTTTTTTTAGAAATAATTTCTATGGCCTTAAAAGAATCTTAATATTACTATCTTTGTTAAATTTAATTGATACTTGGGAGTGTGTATTGAAAGTGAGATTTTTAATGCTTGCTATGTATTGGAATTTGGCTTTGGAAGATGAACTTGGTTAAAAAAATATCCTGCATAAATGTTATAACCCTTTTTATTAGGATGAAGTCTTGATTAATCTGTTCTTTGTTATCCAGGAAATAAACTTTTGTAATTGTAATAGTATTCATATTAAAACTGCAATTGAGATGCCACAAATTTGTGCACAACATGTTTGTTGCAATGAGGTGGGACTTGTCTAGCTTTTCAGTGACAAGCAGTAACATCTCCTGACATCTTATTAGTCTTTTAGAAAGCACATACCTGAGGAACATAGATATATACATGATACTATAACAAAGAAAGAGCTGATGCGTGAATAAGTTGCAGGTTGAAGAAAGCAAGAAATCAAGGATGTTACAGTGCTTTTTCTTGCTGCCCTGAAAGGATTGAGGGAAAGAAAAATATTTACAAAGATTGAGAGAACTGATGACTTTCATGCCTATCAAACAAGGGAATAGAGGGATACACAAGAACAATGAGAGAGTAGGGGAGGAAAACTGGGGGCAGGGTTAGAACAATTTTTATGAATGATTGAACTATTATTTTTTTCGTTACTGTGTTTTTATCGAAAGGAAGCCTATTTCAGAATATGTAAAACTTGAAACAGAGAATAAATCTACTACTTTTTGAATGCACCAATGTAAAGCTTATAGAATAAGGTAAAGATGATCATTGGGCCAACAGTCTTAATCTGATTTACATTTTGAATATCATGCTCATAGAGTACTTATGACACTGGCAAGCAACTTTTCAAAAGTCCGCAAATGCTAGGATAGTTGTATTCTCATGTTAGGTATGCTAATGAAATTGTTCTCCGGCTAGGAGTCCAATTTTTAAGTACCTGAATATTTGAGGCCTTTGTACGCATCTATAGGCCCCTTGGTGTCACTATAATTAGTTTTATTCCTCTCAATTGTGTAGATTCAGATGATTTATGGGTTAGAAGTATTGGACCATGCCTCTTTTATTCTAAGCCATAATATGCAAACTGATTTTTTTTTTTTAATCTCTAATTGATTTTTGTAGGTTGATGTGAATGGTGGAGTTACATTAAAACATAGATTATCTGGTCACCAGCAACCCGTCTCCTCTGTTTCATGGAGTTTTGATGACCAACAGCTCCTCACTTGTGGAGTGGAGGAGGCTATCAGGCGCTGGGATGTTTCTTCTGGCAATTGTCTCCATGTTTATGAAAAAGCTGGTGTTGGTCTGGTGTCTTGTGGATGGCATCCAGATGGGAAATGGATATTTTCTGGTGCTAATGATAGGAGTATTTGCATGTGGGAATTAGATGGAAAAGAACTAGAGTGTTGGAAAGGCCAACGAACTTTAAAGATATCTGATTTGGAAATAACAAGTGATGGGAAGCAGATTATAACTATGTACAAAGAATCTGCAATATTATTACTTGACAGGGTAGCAAAAGTTGAGAGGTTTATTGAAGAGGATCAAACCATAACATCATTCTCATTATCTGGAGATAACAGATTTTTGTTGGTTAATCTTCTGAACCAAGAAATCCATCTTTGGAATATAGAGGGTGACATCAAGCTTGTTGCCAAGTATAAAGGTCACAAACGTACCCGGTTTGTTATTAGGTCTTGTTTTGGTGGGCTTGAGCAAGCTTTTATTGCCAGCGGGAGTGAGGATTCACAGGTATGTATTTGTGCCATTTTTCTCTGGCAAAATAAGTTGGATTGAGTTGGTTCCTGATAATGTCTGAACTCTTGTTCTTGTTTTTATTTGATAATTTGCTTTTTGTCTGTGCTTGTGTCTTGTGCATAATCTTCCATGTTTAGCATCTTTTCTAGTGGGTTATTGTATAAATGAGAGGTCATCTATGGTGGAAGCCATCATTCTTCCGGAGCAGATTGGGTACTGTCCTAGGAAGTCACATGTTCTTTTAATTTCTGCTAGTATTTTTGAGTGGTGTTTGCGGAGACTATTTTTTTAATATTAATCAGAGCCCTGAAATTAGTTGTCTTGACTTGAATTCTGTTTTATAAAACATACTGTTTTATTAAAATACTTTTGCAGTATTATCATGTCAACATTTGGCATCTGCACTGATTAACCAACTATCCTCTTTGATTGGTTCAATGGTTGTGTCATTACCATTTCTTTAATGTTCTTTTACCTTTATGGCTCAGGGCTGTTAACAACGGACCCATTCCAAGAGGTTGAGAATTAACCCAGACACATATACCTACATGCATACATGCATGTAATCATTCAAGTGCATGTCCATGTTCAGATGTTCTGTGATTTTTATGCTTCAACTTCTAGTTTCTAGTTTACACAAGGGATTTACTGAACATGTTCTATCTATAGAATTCAGATCATTATGGCTGTGTTATGGAATCTGTGTCTGCCTTTGCGGTAATTATATTGCTTGCAATATTGAAGAAAATAAACATAATATCTTTGACAGAATGCAGCAATTGGGATGTTCTGCGATAAAGGATCTTTGATTCTCATCTACCTTCATTACATAGCATCCCAGTGGATATCATCTTTCTGTGCATAATAATTGGATTTTCACTTTGTTTATAGGTTTATATATGGCATAGAGCCTCATGCGACCTCATTGAGGCATTACCAGGCCATTCTGGAGCTGTTAACTGTGTGAGCTGGAACCCTGCAAACCCTCATATGTTGGCATCCGCCAGTGATGATCGTACTATTCGGATATGGGGCTTGAAAGGTCTAAACTTCAAGCGCAAGGATGGTTACAGTAATGGCGTCCACTATTGCAACGGAGGAACTTGAAACCAAAAGCGTAGAATCTGCGTGACTTAGTTCCTTGATCATTGCTTTTCTGTAAATACTTAATTTTCATTTCAAGCTGACATTCATATCAAACAAGCTGTGTGAACGGTGAAACAACATGTTGATAATAAATCTGCTATTTCACATTCAATTCAATTGATTGATTGATTTACTTTGATAGTAGGTTTTTGAAGACTAATTTGAAACATATTCGGTGCCGTTTGAAAACCATGGGAACCGTGGTTTTAAGGGTTGCCATAATAACAGGAGAAGAACAAGAAATGTTGTTCAATCCAGATGAAACCATGTCTGCAAACAATCTTTATTAATTTTTGCTTCTTGAAAAGAAGATATCGGTCAGCTTAACAGTGTTGTAGTGAAATACATCCTTATTATTATTATTATTATTATTATTTCCAAGAAAGTGACAGTTGAATTATACTGACATGTCAATAGACATAAGTTGTGAGTTCAATTTAATTGCCACTTCGGTTGGTATACAAACATGGAAGGTAAAGCCATGATGTAGCATTACACAAGAAATGTCAAACCATACCAAGGCATTTTTTAAGGTAAAAAAAATGCATAGCGAAGTTGTTTGCTGAGATTTTTCTGGTTTTATTTGATGAATAACAATCCTTATTCTTCACTTGCTATTCTGGTAAACTCAACATATACATTCTGGTTTTATCATAGTCCGAAGATATATGCCCACTTCTTTGGATTGACCTCTTAGATGAAGCAAATGCTATATATTGTTTCCGAAGCTAGACGTTGATTGAGCCATTTTCATTTCCCTCAAGGTAAACTAGTTTCTTCGATTTCCAAATGAAATCTATCGTTCTGGTATTGGTGAAGATAGATGGGACTTTGCCCAAAACTAGGTTCTTGACGTCTTATAATGGATGCAGCAGTGGAGATCAGAGGAAATATGGCCTTTTCTTATAGAAAATTTAGCAACATTTTTCGCTTAAATTGGATGGTTTCACTATGGTTTTGGTCATTTGGGCATCTCTATCGTGCAATGATATTGAAAATTGCGGCAGATTCCTGATGACATCGATTATACAGCAGATAGAGCAGTATTTGTGAGTTTACTGTAACATAGTTTGTAATAAGGTGTCTTGGTCTGTTAAAAATTTGACATACATTACTGCAATATGAGTGTCTTCTGGTACGAATCTACGGGAATTGTGGCTGGAAGTCCAGGGGAGACCTATTAGAAAAACTAAGAGAAGAGAAACATTTGAACGGCTGAACAAGAGGGCGCTTAGATGCCAATGAAATACCCAAATATCCACAAACTTTTTCCAACCAACTCCCTCAAACTAAAAGCTGAGATTCTTTTGATAAAAGATAAGACTAGACAACTCAAAACAATCATCATTCATATATTAAGTTGATTCCCATTAAAATTCTGATTAATTGTCTTAAGCAACACTGAAAGAACTGGAAGTGCCCTCCACAAACTTTCTTGCTCCCTTAAACCACCTCTTGTCTCCTGCTTGCACCTTGCAGATGTAAAGCTTTCCATCTTTGCAAGTGGCTGTTATTAGCTGATGCTTCCCCCCCTCATCTCCATCAGCAGTTCTTGTCAATACAGACAAGTAGAAGTAAGGTTTCCCACCAACAACTTGGCTTGAACTTTCCAATATGTTTGCTGTTGCCACAGCATCGCCTTCAAAACCACCCTGTATCACAAATTCAAGTAAACATTTCGTTAGAATGCACATTCAAACTCAATACAAGAACTGTGGCTAACAGATTTTTACTATCATTAGATTGGTGATCTTTAAAGTGACTGAGATTTGAGATCATATGTGAGAAGAGCAACATTACCTCAGAAGCAGTTTTGCCGAAAAAGGTTTGCTTTCCCAGCAAGTAATCCACCTGCAAAGATCCAACACATCATATTTCTCAACTTATACGTAATAAAAAATTCATCATACACGGAAACTATATATATGAATAAACGATATATGGGAGTATACCTTAGCAAGGAATTGCTCAGGGGAACCATAGTCAGTAATGGAATTCTTGTCAGTAGGGGTAACTATGACTGTGACATTGCTGTTGGAATCGAAGTTGTCTTCGTATCTAAGAACCTGACCTGGGAATTCTTCCTCTTTGCTTGGGTTCCATTTTGATGGGATTGATAGCTTGAATCCATCTCCATTGTATGGCAAGAAGTCTGTGTTGGTCTTTGGCTTACCAAACACATTGGCTGCAACAGTTTTTGGTTTTAAATCAATTCACAGACAATAGTTTGATCATCATATTAATAATTAATACTACCTCGTTTGATTCTTTTTTGTTTTTCCAATAGAATTGTCCATCAAAATATGAGAAAATTAAACTGTGAAGATCATAAAGCATGTCAATCGTGTGGTAATATTAATTATTAAATGAACACACAAAATTGAATTGACATTAAAGGAAAAAACATGCATTAACTCTTTAACAAGTAATTAAGAGGAAGAAAAGTACCAGCTTCACCGTAGGCAGCATCAGCGGGAGAAACCTTGGATCCAAGTGCTGCAGCACCAATCAACACAGTGAGAGCCAGACGGCGAGAGACAATGCTGCCGTTTTCTTCTTGGACGTCCTGCTTCTGTGCACGGCAAACCAGCTGGGTGGGCTTGACGTTCGACACGTGGCGCTGAGGTGAAGTTGATGATGATGATGATGATGATGACGATCTTGCGGGTGTTGAGAGTGGATGGGGGTGCAAGAAGCAAGCAGTGGAGGCCATTTTTGCTCGGTTTCTTACAGGAGACTTCTTCACTCAAGACAAAGCTAGCTGTAATTTTTTGTAATTTGTTTGTGAATAAATGTCAACTAATAGTAAAGCAAAAAATAACAAAAAATAAGAATGCTGTGCTGATGACATGAGAAGGGGAATTGGATGGCCTTTTGGAGATGGATGATTGAGAGAGGATTAGCTTTTGATGTGGGATAAGGTTTTAGGGGCTTTGATTGGTGCCACGTGTCATCCTATTGATGCTGGTCATTTGCCATGTCAGATGTTAGATTTGGAGTTCTGTCATGGCACGTGTTCATTGTCGGATGACATTCCGCACGTGTTCATTGTTAGATTCAGAGTGGGTTCTTGAATTTCACTCATCTCCATGACCCCCCGCCAATTTATGAATAAATCTATAAATTTATTTTTAAAAAAATTATTAGAAATTATAAACTAACCTGCTCAATAAGTTGTCGATTTTTAATTTTAGTCATTAAATTTATATCGAATCATTAATTCAAAATTAATATTATTATTTTCAAAAAAAAAAAAATAAATAAAGAGATCTTTTTTAAAGTAGAGTGAAATAATGTAGCATCATATGAACTTCTAAAATTTACAAGATGATAAATAATTATATAATTTTCATCATAATTAACATTAATAATGTGAGAAAATATTTCACAAATGACAATAATATTATGTTCTGTCTTTGATCAATTAAGTTCAGCAAGGGAAATCGGTTGAACATAATGTTTTACCTAATCAATCTATTCACTTTTCTTTCCTTTGAACTTTCCCTTGGGGATTTTGCTGAGAACACCGGAGTCAAGCTTCCGATAATGGTTCTGGAGCTGCTGGAAGACGTTGTACAGAAAGTTGTCAACTTGATCTTCATGCTTCTCATAGAGCACCGGCAATGTGTGGGCAGCAACAAAACCTTTCATCATTGAAAACAAAATCTTTAGAATTGATGTTAGTCAAGAGTCCTACGAAGATTAGAAAATTTGCTTTCTGTTGTTCTAAATACAGTGGTTGGTTAGTTCTTTAGAATTGTTGAAACTCGAAATATTATTTTCTGGTATGGTTACTGTACGTAGGAGCATCAATTTGAACCCATCCCATCACAACATCAGTGATTAATAGCAGTTGGCGAGCTATCTCATATAGCAGACAAATCAATATGTTGCAGTATTTGTTATGCTGGGTAAGGATTAGAGTGATCCCTTACCAATATATAGAACAGTCAGAAAGTTACACCAGCTCCCTATCACAGCAGCAGCCCACAGGCTTGCTATAACCTGCAAGTAAACATTGATAATCAATCATTCGTCTCCAATAAAGTTCCAAATGTAATTAACAATCTTTTTCTGGATTTCACTGGCAATCCTGTACTAACAAATGAAAAGGAAGAATAAACCAAATATATTATGATTTCTTCCCAAATACCATGGAACCATTGCAAGCCGAGCCAACTCTATTCTGCAAGTCACTCTTGATGTGGTAAAAGCATAAGAAAATTGTCACTTAAAAACATACAAATTCTGACAATTGTTTATTTTACAGCAGTCAAGAGAATGAATCAAAAGTTTCCCAGCTAGTTTTGAGAAACCAAAAGAGATATCATGTATGGAGGGTGCCAAAGTTTCAGCTTTCTCAGTCAATGCTCACCTGTAACCAAGCATATAACTTGGCTTCCCCATGAATGATTGTCGAATGAAAGACTTGTCAACGCAGCACTCATGCTCAAATATAGATAAAGTCTAATCTTGTTGGGTCAATGTTAGCAAAACAGAATAAAAATGAAAAAAAAAAAAAATTGATTAACCCTATAAACTGTTTCATTTCACAGAGTCTGCTACAAATTGGGTTCCTTCCAGTTAAAATTTGACCATCTCTTGTACATGAACAACTCAAAGCTTGACAAATATTCATGTTTATTACAGTTATGCTCATGTAGTTGGACTTATGTGTAGCTTTATTGTGATAATATTCCAAAAATCTTACATTGGCAATACTCAAGCGGGTTGCAGCACAAGGGAGGATTGGAGAGTATTCAAGTGTATGGAATAAAGGAAAATAATCATCAATAATTCACAAGCTCAACATACCATGAGAAATTGCTTCAGATTGCCTTTACATGCAACATCCTGACAAAACTTCAGGGCTTCATTAACCTTAGCACCCAATGAGACCCCAATGTTAGCAAATATTTCCGAGGGCAGAACAAGGCGGGGGACATTCGATGCTGATCTGTCACAATTTGAAAATAGCAACTGAGAATTTTAACTCACTGCTATATAAGATAATATTAGCCAAGAAGGAAAAGCAGCCAAAACAGGTAGATATTTATATACCTGTTAAATACACCAGAAATATTTACCCAAAAAAACTGAGCAAACATGCCAAGGATCAGAACAAAGCATACAAGGGTTAGAAAATTGTAGTTAAGCCATTCAAAGAGCACCCAAATTGCGGTTGCACCCGTTAATACGCTGGCTGAAATCTTCTTGTTCCTCCATAACAAAACATCAGCAGCTAGACATTGGGAACAGAAAATATTAGTGAGTGAAAGAACAACAGTAAGTGCAAGAACAGGAAAATGCAGCTCCTACATTTTCCTCCACCCAAAAGATGGTGGACAGGCTTCTGGCGTCCAAACAGACGATTGAAACGAGCAGTGACTGAGCTAGATGTCTCTTCCTCAAAAAATGACACAGATTTCTGCTTTGGAACACTATCAGCAACAGTTTCCACAAGATTTTCCAACAAGCTCTCAGCTGTTATTTTCTCCGGCATTCTTTTTATCTTTCAGGTAAAATGGAAACAACTACAACAGAATGAACAAAAAGCTTGTGAATTCACTTTGGTTTGTTAACATTTGAATATTTAATTCAACGCACAAGGAAAATGTACAAGTTCTAGTTGAGAACCTACGTTTACACACCATATTCCAAATTATTACACTTGTATGTATACTTATCACAAGGCAAGGCGTTAAACGAATAGATCAGTAACAAGAAACTTGACTGTCTTACATAGAAAATACAATTGCAGCCTGAACATAAATAGTGTTCGCAGTCCCCACCTACGATAACATCTTATTAAACATTTGGGTACTGAAAAGACATCAGACCAACTCAACTAGATTTGGAAATTGTTTCAAAAGTCTTTGTTAGAAGCAACGAATAATTGCATAATCAACAGCTTAATTCCATTCAGTGTAAATAAAAAAGTTCACCCCGTTCAAGTTTTAATTGTAACCATTAAACAAACAAGAATTTTCTTTAAAACAAAAAAATCATTAAGCTTTCATTTGTCAAACAAGAATAAACCTTCTGCTCATTTCAGTCTTCTTCTACTATTCGAGACAATATGGCCTATTGAGTAACCATACCAACTTATATAGACCCAGTTTCTCTCCGTTCCACCGATTGGCGTATTGTTACACAAGCACCATATAGATTGAAATTTCAGGAGTTGAACTTGGTCACTTGGCAGCCATGTAAGATTATTGGAGAACAACTTAAGCTTAGCAAGTTATAAATAGCAAAGTTGGAAATATATATAAATTGAAACTCATTTATGAAGAAACCCCTCAATCAATCAATCAGTACAGATAAACCAACAGCACCCCCACAGACAAAAAACCCAACTTGAACCAAACAATCAACAAATTACAGTAAGGATTCAAAATCCCTTGTTTTCTAAGGATCAACCTCTTACAAAAAAAACTTGAAAAGTAAAATTTCCCATCAGATTCACCAGAATCAATACTCCAAACGAAGCCACAAACTTCCATTTCGAAGCCAAACAAGCCGGACTCAGAAGCAAAAACAATATGAAAAACACTTAAATAAACAAGAAGCGAGAAACTCACTTGGGCTTTTGATCAGGAGACGACTGGAGTCAGCTGCGTCTTTGAGAAGATTAGATACAGTAGCAGAGAGAGTACTAAGAGCAGCTATAAATTGCGTGAAAGAAACTGCAAAAGTAAAGTCCCACCAACTTTTCCCTGCCCTTCTCTGGACACTACACGTGAATCATGATATAAATACCAAATCCTTTCATTGGTTGATTCTGTTTTTTATTTTATTTTATTTTATCCTATTTTTGGGACCGCGGGCTGTCCGAATACTACCTGTCAGGGGATTTGCGTTGGAGAATCTCAATTTGCGGGGCATCCAATCGGATAACTGTTAATGTCAAAAATGCCATTTAAACAATTATTAATATTATCTTTAACAGTAAAGCACTGCTTCTTCCATCAAACAGCGCCTGCGCAGACAGACACCTTAACTAACTTTCAAAATTTTGTCGATGTCAAACTGGACATTGGACACCTTAACAATTATTTAACTCCCACCGATGCAATAAAAATTATCTTTTTAAAACTTGCACGTAATTACACACTAAACGTAGGGTTGTTTTATGGTTTGTAATTAATATTATTAAATTAAAATTTAAAATATTTATATACGAAAAAAATAATTTTAAATAAAAAAATTAATTATTATCAATAATAATATAATAAAAATAATTTAAAAAATAAAAGTTAAGTAAATAAATTAATAGAATTTTTTTTTATCTTTTAAGAATTCAAGCATTTTTTTCTCTATAAATAAATGGTCAATAACGCGGTGATAATTTTTATTTATGTATATATTATTAAATACAATTGTCATAATCTTTATTTTTAAAAGTGATTAATTCAAATTGGAATCGTAAACTAATTTGATTTAATCATCTAATATTTAAACCTGAATAACATTAAAAATAATATATATATAAATTTACGTGATAAAATTTATTAAATAAAATTATTAAAAATATTAAAAAAATAAAATAAAGTAAATAAATTGATAGATTTTATTTATTTATTTTT
>CP135542.1:7805921-7851137 GCA_032402905.1 Khaya senegalensis | reverse complement strand
TTTGTATAGAATTATTTTAGATATTTAAAATATCTTTATAATAATTAAAATTAGTTAAATTAAAATATTTTATTTAAAAAAAGAATAATTGAATAATTCAAACACTTGTAAATGTAAAATCTTCAATTATCGTCTTTTTAAAATAAAAATTTATGATTTAACTAATTTTGATAATTATGAAAATATTCACAATAGTTAAAATACTTATATAAAAATAAGTTATTCATAAGATTTATTTGTATATATTCATATCATTTTGTTTTATATATATTTATTAAATTAAATAGTTTATAATTTTATACAAACAAGCAATTTATGATTTTATTTTATTAAAATTAGTACATAATTTAAATATATTAATTAAATTAAATATTAAAATATAAAAATAATTTTTAAGAATATTTTTTGTTAATTTTTAAAATCTCAAAAGAGGCATGTAAAAAATATTATTAATATTTAAAATTATATAAAAAATATTTTAATTATTTTATTATTTTAATTATTGTTAAAGAATATTTTTTTATTAATTTTATAAAAAAATTATGTTTAAATATTATTTCCTCAAATTTTGAAAAGGTGTTCGAAAATATTTAAAAATAAATAAATAAATAATATCCATATTTTGAAATTTCGGAATTCAGCAAAGGTGGTAATTGCATCATCCACCTCGAAAACAATTAACAATTGGCCAATTGGCAATTCTATTGGTCAGCTGTCAAAGACATTTTCCACTGTCAGCGCTGTCCCAAATCATTGCCTGAGAAAATACAGCCTGTTACTGTACACGTTTCAGCACCTTTCTTACTTTCAGATCACACGTTCAATGTGCTTCAATGTAGATTTCCTATCTGAAAATGGCCCCACTTAGGCTATCACCTCCTTAATCAAATGCCACGTGGACAGCACTGCAGTTGTCGTCATTACCTTTTCAGAAGCCGCAAGTGTACACAAAAATTTGGTGCATGATTCTCAAAAAAATTTCTTCGAGTTCAATACCGTGAAATGGTATCAGGCTTTTTAAAAGAAGCAAAGAAATCAGCAGCCACGGAAACTTGTCCAGTTTCCTGTTGAAGAAAGTACAATTCATTGACTTAAATCTTGGTCAGCTCTGCTGGATTCATTTCCATTTTCTATTTCTGGGTTTTGTTTTCAAATTCTGTTTCGTGTTATATCTGTCTGGTTTGTTTTTCAAAATAGTTTTTTCTTTTTTTCTTATTTGATTGTGATTTGATGTCTTCAGCTACTGTAATTGTTTTTCCTGAATTGCTCACCAGAAGAATCATGATGTTCTTATGCTTTTTTGCTGGGTTGGTAGTGTTCACTTTTTGTTTGTTTGTTTTAAAATTTGCTTTGCCAAATAAAGAGAGTAAAGTTAATGATCGTAAATTATGAACAAAATCTAATAGTTTTACTAGTTTTAAGAAAAATTAAAGTTGAGCTTCGTTCAATTGTTAATTAATTTGTTTCCATTTGTGGTAAAGTTCTTATTTAATAACATTTTTTATTGTTGTCATTAATACTTAGTCAACCACTTTATTAAATAATAATTGTTTGTTACTGTGTTTTATACTATTCTCAGACTCTGTTCATGAGACAGAGCATTTTAATTATGATTTTCTGTTTACAAATAATTAATTTACTGCTTTGTTCTGTCTTGTTATGCAGCAAATCTTTGTCTGCTCAGTCATGAATCCATTTATGCCTGATTGGAATTTTGAAGGTGATCTCCCGGTCAGCAACCAGATGAAACCTACAGGGTTTGTTTTCTCTCTAAAGCTTCCCACTTTACCATGCAAGACTGGTATTATTTTTCTAGAAGACAAATAATTTTGGTAAATTTTTCTACTTTTTCATTTTACAGGCCAGACCATGAGCTAGTAGAGCTCCTATGGCAAAATGGGCAGGTAGTTTTGCACAGTCAAACGCAAAGAAAACCAAGTCTGAATCCTACTGAGCCAAGACAAGTTCAGAAACAGATAGCAAGGGGCAGTTCTAGCTCATATGGGAATTCAAGTAACTTGATTCAAGACGATGAAACAGTCTCTTGGATCCAATACCCACCTGAAGATTCCTTTGAAAAAGAATTCTATTCCAATTTTTTCTCCGATTTGCCACCTTCTGGTTCATTGGAAGTCGATAAGCATACAAGACAACTCGAAGAAGAAAAGTTGGTTAAATTTGATGCTCCGGGTGGGGTCAGAAGTTTACGACATTCAAATGTTACCCAGTCAGCTGTTCCAGGACTGCAAAGAAGTACAATGCCTCCTCCAAGATTTGAATTTCACGATGTAGGCCAGCAGAACAAAAGCGTAGGTGATTTAGGAAAAGTTGTTAACATTCGTCAATCTACAGCAGCTTTAAAGGGTGAGTTAGCATCTTGCAAGGGACAAATTGATCCAAAAGTGCCTGGAAATTTGACACAAGGAGAGGTCAGGGAGTGTTCGATGATAACAGTAGGGTCAAGTCACTGTGGTAGCAATCAGGTTGCATGTAATATTGATATGAGCCGCGCTTCCAGCAATGTTGCGGGGACTACTGGTTTATCTCCTGGAAATTTAAAGGATGATGTTCGAAAAGTGATTTCTCAAACTGAAAGGGGTAAAACTGAGACGCTTGAACCGACAGTTACCTCATCTTCTGATGGATCTGGCAGTAGTTTTAATAGAACAAGCAAGCCATCTATTGTGGATAATAGTCTCAAACGGAAGAGCAGAGATGCAGGGGAATCTGAGTGCCAGAGTGAGGTAAAACTCTCTCTCTCTCTCTCTCTCTCTCTCTCTCTCTCTCCACGTAGCTTCTGGTGAATAAATAATATTATTTTTATCAATATCATTCACGCTTGAAATTTTTCTTGTTTCAGGCCGCTGAATTTGATTCTGCTGGGGGGAACGGAACAGCCCAAAGATCTGGGTCTTGCCGCAGGAGCCGTGCTGCTGAAGTGCATAATCTCTCGGAAAGGGTAAAATACTAGAAATTCTTAGCATTTGAAGGTGCAAGAATTTGCTATTGATATTGGAACTCTATTCCTACCTTTTTGCAGAGACGGAGAGATAGGATCAATGAGAAGATGAGGGCATTGCAAGAGCTCATACCTCACTGCAATAAGGTCTTTTCTCTCTAAATCCTTTGGTCAAACTATGTTAGTGTTTTTACATTTTCGTGCATATACCGACTGATACCTTTTTGTTCAATGTTTTCATGTTCTTGCTTATGTTTGTTTTGCTGAGTATTAGTTATCTCATTCGATGAATCCAAATTAAAATCAACCTATCCTTGATAAAAAGTAAGAATAAACTGAGTTTCTTGTATGTTGAATGAACAGGGAATTCCAAGTGCCAAAATATTACTTGTGCTTTATTTTACAATCTGGAATTCCAGAATTATCATTTTCAGAAAATGGCATGGTAAAAATGAGAATGTTAATGGAGAAATTGAAAGACGATAAGGTGTTGAGTCTGAAATGAAATGTTTGCGTAGAAAGTTTAATAATAACATGCAAATGAGGACAAACAAGAAACAATCCACTTATAGAATTGGGAAACTGAAATCTAACGATTGCATCAAAGTTGGATATATTTGATGACAATAGAAAGAAACAAATGCGGGAAAAATGAAAAACTGGAAATAAAGAGTAGGACATAATAATGCCCCAGATAAAGCAAAGTTACAATTCACACAAGACCTCGTCGAGTTCAGATTGAATTTCTCATATATAGCAAGAGTAAAAACAGTAATATGACTTAGAACCTTGGTTGCATTTTTGCTGATATTACTTTCCATCTTACTATATTCTTATTTTGTTGATTGCTCAATCAAATTAGTTTCAATCTTGCAGACAGACAAAGCATCAATGCTAGATGAGGCAATTGAATACTTGAAGTCACTTCAGTTACAACTTCAGGTATGATATAGAAAATCTTTTATAACCAAAATTGATCTTAGCATCAGTCACTCATGCCACTGATAATTATTTCAGGTGTATCAGGTAATGTGGATGGGAAGCGGGATGGCCCCAATGATGTTTCCAGGAGTACAGCATTACATGTCTCGGATGGGTATGGGAATGGGTCCGCCTGCATTGCCTTCTATCACTAATCCTGTGCATTTGTCAAGGGTCCCACTTGTTGATCAATCCATGTCTATGGCCCAAGCACAAAACCAGGCTGTAATGTGTCGGACAACGGTGTTGAATCCAGTTAATTACCAAAATCAGATGCAAAATTCAAACTTTTCCGATCAATATGCACGTTATATGGGTTTTCATCCTATGCAAACCAACTCTCAGGTTTTGCTCGTCATCCATGACACCTTATTCATGCATTCATGAGCATCATATGAACTCTATTGCTTCTTAGGCATGCAAATTGCTTCTTGTTCTCTGAATAAACAAAAACATTCTTAAAGTAATCCTTTGGGTTATGTCTTGCAGCCTACAAACATGTTTACATTTGGTTCTCCAACTTTGCAAAGTCAAATAGTGTCCCAGCCCAGCAGTATTTATGGACCCTTCCCTGGAGGAACTGCATCCGATAATGCCCCTCTAAATGGGAAGACGGGTAAGTCATTTCAATCTTGTTTTGCAGTATTTGGATTAGGGAGACTACATTGTTCTTCAGAGACGGTGATGCTGTTATTTGTAAGTCAAGTTAAAAGATCAAGTTAACTTATTGCATATTTCACGAAATCGCAACCTCTTTATTGTACCATTCATACTTAAGACCTTAAATGAAAATCTTAGTTCAATTAACATGGAACTATACATAATTTATCCTGCTCTCTTGTGTGGTTTGTGATTGTCCAATCTTCGGCACTTACATGAATCTGTCATCAAAATCAAATTCATTGTCCTCTTGTCTTTCCTCGTCATCCCCTCAAAAGGTGAATGGTCACAAGACTTACAGAAACTTGGCCTCACAAATCATAAATCCCTTTCTCTATCTTTTTGTAGCCCGTAGCAATATCTTTCTGTCCTCTTTAATGCCAATATTGTAGGCCATAGAGACCATTTTTATGTCTTTTCTACTATTTTTTTTTTAATTTTACAATTTGTTCATTCAACACAAAACTGATTTAGCTAATTTATCTCGATTTTCATCTTATGTATTGTACTCTTTTCGATTGTTGATTCCTCTATTACCCCAAGTGTTCTCTTCATATAATTTCCTCTGTTTTTTCAGGTTAGTTGGCAAGAGAATTGAGAATGCTTCTCATCAAATGCTTATGGTCCCCCTATATTTTTACGGGACCGTATCCAGATGGTGAAAGCAGTTACTTCCTGGCAGATGTTCGGTACCTTTCTTTCTTGCATACTACATGCAATATCTAATCAATTGCCTGGTTACAAGTTCTGGCCACACAGATAAACCGAGTAATTGCTCCTATGTATATATATCAGAGAAAAAACTGTCAGAAAAGATCAAAGAATCGTGATCAAGATCTGGCACTGAACTCTCTGTAAACTTATGATTGAAATGGATGATTTCTGATCAAATGCTCCTGCTACAGTGACGGAGACAGGACGCAACTTTCTGCTGGATTTTTTTCCTGACTGTAGCAAAACAAGACTTGTTACTGATTCTTAATATGAATAAATAGTTTCTTTCCTGCTAGTTTATATTTATAGAAGGAATATTTGCCTTTTTTATTTCATTTTCTTTTTTCCAATGGTTATGGACAGAGGAAAAGGGAGGCAGGACTGGAGGCTCCATGCCACCGGTCAGTACTAGCAAGAAAAAAAAATTTTCATTTCATTATTAGTATTTACTTTGTGCTCAAAAAACACACGTATGGGCACATCAACTGGAAAAATCTCTTGAAATGGAGCAACAGTTTTGGAATTTTAACCGCTTACACTAGAAAATTTGAGAAATTTGGTTTATTATATTCAGGAAAAAAAGATGTCTAACCATTAGAAGTCAAGCTAGCCAACTACTCAGATCATACTTGAATACGCATGCATCCACAACAACATGTTGCATTGTTATGGCTAGATGGGAGCAGATGCATGGCATGTAGGGACTCATCATCTTCCATTGAATGATCTTAGTTGAGCAGAGCTCCCGACAAACTATCAAAAGTATTTTGGATGAGAACATGGACACTTCTACAAACTTAATAGACATGACAAAAGATTTAGATATACTTGATCAGATTCTCTTCATATTTGCTCCACATGCTATTTGCTTCCAGCATCATTTCATAACGATTTTGTCATCGTATTAGAATATGTTTGTACTTGCAAATCTTTCCATAAGCTTCTAACAGTTTTCCAAAAAGTTTTTAACATTAAAAAAATGGCTAATTAAAATTAAAGATATTGCATAGACATCTTGGTAGTGTGGTCGAAGCTTTCATCTTCAATATCTTAGATGGGTCTATACTTGTCAGAATCTTTTCCAGATTCGTTGTCTTCAAATAAATTTGGTATTCCATGTTCCTGCTGGCCAAATAGTTTGGCCCCAGTTTTTTTTTTTTCCATATTCTCTCTCTTTCTTTCACTTCAACAATGACAATGAATAACATTAACTCGGATTCATTCACATGCATTGAGAGTTCAATTGAAAGCAACAACAAACAACAACATTAACTATTGAGAATAAATCAGACTGGCAATTGCAAATTTAAACAATCAAGTTTTGTCAATTTCTGCCTCTTGGGGCACCGAAAAAATTTGTGATCATCCTCTCCTCAGAAAAGATTTGACTCACAGATGCATGCATACATGCAGCACGTTTTGTGTGTGTTTGTATTTGTACACTCTGCCTTTGTTAACCTCTATTTCTTGACACTGCATGTGATATTGTTCCCTTCAGCCCATTGGTTTTCCCCTCAAGTTTCTATCAGTTTTGACCCCTATACCCAGCAACTTCAGAAATTAAGCATGTGAATAGTGTGCGTGTGTGTGTTTAGCATTATTAGAAAATTGTGCATATTATCCGGTGATACAATAACTAGCTTTACAATTCAGCCCCACATCGTACTTATTACAGGATATCTAACTACTTGTGTTCATCATCAACAGGAGATATTGTTTAATTTTGAAGTGGGCATAACATAATGTTCACTGTCTTTTTCCCAACTTGCTAGGACTCGACCACTTAGAAAATGTAAGAATCATGTGTGTTCAATTTCACCAGCTGTAGCTCATTTTAATTTGGAATCTCTAACCAACATAGAATATATCTCCAATTCAACTACCATTACCTTAAAATTCCAACTAAAATTAATTATTATCAAACATAAATTTGAAAATATATTTTCTACTTTGAATTTGATTTTTCAAAATGGAAAAATGATCGCTATCATCAACTTGTTCCTTCTAGGATAATATTTTCTCCCACAGCATCATGATGTGTATTATGTATGTTTACTCATTGCTGGCTCAAGCATTTTTGAATCAAATTATGCATGTGTGTCTGTTTTAGACAAGTTGTGTTGGATTTAGACACGTAAATAATTTAAGTTGTAGATAAATATGAATTAAATAATAGCCGCCACTCAAAAAGACATTGACTGCTGTATTGTAAATAGATATATATATGGCATAACATAAATCTGGAATTGGGTTGGGCTATGCTATCGTTTTTTTTGATATTGGAAGGTAGAAACAGATTGATGTCACAGCATTGGTCCCATTATTCTTGCAAGTTTGTCCACATTTTGTGGCGATAAACCATTTCTGTGCCCACAAGTTGGAGCATACACGTGGTGTGCTGTCTTGTCGCCTTCAATTCCTGCAATACTTCAACCTTTTTTATTTGTACCCCAACTTGAACTGGTAAAGGCTTTGTTCACGATATACTCTTCCCACCACTTGGACTATTTCTTCATTACTCTTATGCTGTTTGCTAATCTTGTATCAAGAAAAACCTTGCTTTTCAGCTGCCTAATTGATTCTTCTTTTTCTCTCTTCTTTTCCGTGTTGAGAAAATTTGATGAACTTTGTATACGTTTAGGTCAAATTTTCCAATTGTTACAGTATGCTGGCCAATTTATTCTGTTGGCACAAGAGAAACTTGTTTTAAAGTTCAAACCGCAGCTGAAATTAAACAGTTAATCAAGTCTGAAAAATGTTCCTCCACTACGAGCAGGAACCAAGGATTTATTAGAAAAGTTTCATGTTGTCTAGTCTTTTTCCTGATGGGAGTCTAACCAACAAAAGAAATGCGATCTCCAAAATCCATTTCTTTCTTCTTTTGCTTTTGGTAAGATTGTTCTCAACCTCTTTTCTTCATCTCAAGACAAATATTCTCTTATACTTATCCATGGGAGAAGCATTAAAAAACCTGCATTGCCGTAAATTTAAATAAGAAAAGAGTACACCTTGCATATGGGCGCGGGCAAACCAACCTACCAAAACTCTCCATTACTACAGTTTTTATGAAATAACAGTTGAGTTTTGTGCACATACTTGATTGTTGATGAAGACCAGGAGAAAATATGCAGATAAAACAGATAAATCACATTAATGCAATACAACACAAGCAGAGCGCACACTTTCATCATATTCCGGATTGAAATTGTTTACAAATTTAAGTGAAAATACTTTTACACAAGCCTGAAATTTAAAACTTAATTTAGCTAGAAAAATCAGCCTACCGACACTGAACTAATGTTATTACCTAACACTGTATGATTAAAAAAATATGCTTCAATCACTTTTTATTTTTCATTTCATACCGCTTGTTTCCCTTCTTCCAATTTGTTTCCTTGCTACTGTACAATGAAACTCTTCTGAATCTGCGAAGGTCATCTTTCATTCATGAATGAGTTCCAGGCCAGCAATGCTGCTCCCACAGCGGGTTCCAACTGATGCCAATACAAGAAACAGCCGTGTGGATTATAAATATTATATTAATTACAAGCACACAAACAGATGTGAAATATAAAGCTACCACTCCCATAGGATATGTGTTGTGGTCAGAAAATGGAACAATGTAAATCAGTTTGATATCTAATTTGTAATTTATGAATAATATTACACAGTGGAATAATTAAATGTATCAGTTTACATATTAAGTGTGAAACACAAGTTTCTAGACCTACCACTTGTGTGTGCCTGTAACAAAATTGAATGGCACATACAACTAGTAAAAGTCAGATGCTCACAACCATAGAGGCTCCCTGAAAATAGCGATGAGTCACCAAAAAAGACACTAATATATAACCTAGAATTCGATAATTAGGGTTATTTTGCAATCAAAGTAGGTTATTTAAATAAATAAAATGAATCAGAGACTAATTGTATTCATTGTATGCTACCAAATTTTGAAGCCTATGGACTTTCATATGTAATTTAAATGGCACAGAGAAGAAATGGCAATAACTCAAATAAGAATATGAAAATCATACAGAGAAAAGAATTTTCTAGGTGTCATGAAGAATAAATCTCAAAAGAAAGAGAGGAAATCAACCTTCAAACACACACATTTTCAACTCATAATTTTTCTTCCTTTCAAAAGTCTTAAAAGTCCTTTACTATGAGTAATGGACCAGTCTTTCAGCCCATATGAACATCATATGATATTCACATTCAAATCTTACTTGAACTCAAAGATGTTGATAAGAGACTTTCTTATTATACCATCAATGAGAATCGAAGTTTTCTACAAAATCTCCTTACTATATTCTAGATATTGCTAAAATAAATATTCAAAATTGCAGAAAAATAAAAAAGCATCTTCCAGCTTCTCAACTATAAATCTAGGCAAAATCCCTAACCCCGTTTTATGATTAAACTAATGAGCATGTGTTAAAAAAGGAACAATACATACTTAGTGGTCCTGAAACCAGAAGCATACCTTCGGACAAATTGGAATTGCTCCAGGGTACTCCCTAGTGATGCATTTTACAACTTCTCTTCCGATATCCCACCTTTTATTTGCTTCAAGGACACCACCGACCATTACGAGGGGAAAAGAATCATTTCCCTCTGCAATGATTAATTCAGAACTGTTCAAAATTAGACCAAACAACCAAACCAATTTATAATAGAGTTATAAATGTAATCCAACTAACATATATTACATCACAATATATCGAATGTCATTCAGGTTTCATCAATTACTATATCATTAAAATCAACCGGGTTACAGCCCATTCAAGGTTTAAAAGCAAACCAGAATGGTCAAATTGATAGAGTATAAATGGTTGTGAAAAGTTACTCTCTTTGCTGCTCTTAAGCACTGGATAAAACTAGCTTCCTATATTGTAGTCATGTAGCAATATGTTTGTAGTCCAGAAATAATTAACTATCAGCCAGAAGGCAAGTCCATATTTATGAAACTTCAGTACCACAAGAGGGCTTTTTCTTTTAAACTTTTAAATATATGTCACACCTTCACCAGACAAACCAAGTCTCTGAACAACAGCTTTCACACTTAAAGCCAACTCTTGGACTGAATCTTGCAAGATCTTATTTGCAACCCCATCACCTGCCTCTGCACATGATACAACAACTGGAACAAGTGCAGCAATCCTAGCCCAAGATGGATCTGCGTAGGTCCACCTAAATAGCAGTAACAGAACAAGTTGAGAAACATCATTGTTAGATATTTTAATGTACCATGTTAAGTATAGATCAGTTGTTACAAAAGATAAATTTAAGCACATATTTTGTAACTTTGAAATTCCAGAAAAATATCTACAGGACAAATTACTCCTACACAATTTTTTTTTTCACATTGGATGTTACCAAAAATGAAATCAGAGCCCTTAGTCTGTTCTTGGATCAGAAAATGTGAATCAAATCATTTTTTCCAACTGAAATATCATCAGGTATTTTTTAATACATTTTAATCAAACACATAACAAAGGTTCACAAGAAAGAAAAAAAAGTGCAACAGAAAATGGAGCATAGATATTAAGAGTAATTGTAATTTGTAATATATACTAAAAGTCGAGATATGTATCCTCCACAAGAAAAACGAAAGAAAATTATAGAGGTATTGGAGAGATGAATCTGCCAATATTAGGGAAACTACAAGAACATAACATTTTCTAGGATACCTTCCTTAGAGCAAGGTAAAGATGTTAATACAGAAACGAGAAGATTAAAGGTAATCAGCTAGTACAGAATATCACTCTTTGATCAGGCAGGAAGGTTATTGGAGCAGTTGGCCTTTGGAATAGTGTGGAGAAAAACAATGAGAATTTCAAGAAATTTATTAGAGGAACAAAGAAACTTTACAAGTGAGAACAAAATGAACCTAAAGGTATCCAAATGTAAAATGGGTGGTATTTATCATGTACAATGTCAAATCAAAAAACATATTCTTCTCATGCAAAAAGTGAAGTTTTTGGTAGTAACAGCATCAAGAGATATTTCTCTATCTTGAAAAGGGATGAAATGGAAAACAGGAGAAAACAAAAGGGAAAACCTCATATATTTGCACTTCTCAACTGCAAGAACTCAAGCCATTCGCTCAAAAATCTTAACTAAGGAATCAAAAATCTCTTTGGCATATTTTTCTCCAAAAATAAAATGAGTGAAAATAGACAGCAAGCGCCCAAGATAACTTGTTACTGCAGGTATCAGATATTATTTAGTTTTAGCATATATACCCAATTAGTTCATCTGGAGAGGAAAGATTGAGTGCTCTTAAGATATTAGATGTAAGCACTGTATCTGGACCACGACCATCATAAGCCCTTATTACTGCAGTTAATGCTTGTGCAGCTATCCCATATCCACTGAAAGTGAACAAAAAAGCATTTTTACATAAGATATGGCACACAAACCTACACACATACACACTACATACTTATAAAAGCAAACTCTTAGAGCAATAAAAGAAACATCTTTATCAAGCACAAAAGTTTGCTTATACCTGGTCTTACCTTAGCTTACGCCAAGTCAGTTAATGAAGCCTTTGTTTTGTATTTTATTGACTCAGGTTAAGCTGTGTTATTAAAAAAAATCCTATTTCTCATACTCTTAGAAGTCCTAGTCCTGTTAGGTTGTTACTGATAAATACTGAAATATCACAGTTTTTAGTTTATTGTTTAAGGTGTCAATGCCAAGTGTTTTTCTTTCCAACTCTTTTTGCTTGATCTCTTAAATAAATTTCCTTCAAACCCCAATCAGATCTCAAAATCTCTTTTGCTTTATAACATCTAAATTTGTCCTACATCAAACTGCCACCCCTATTGACACTCATTTTCAGACAAACAAAGAAGAACTCTATGACACTCATTTTAGGATAAATTTTCAATATTTATCAAGTAGTAATAGTTTAGACCGTCAGGAATGCATGTTCTTTACTTAGAGAAATGTTTTCTCCAAACAACAAGAAGCCAACTCTCCCCCATTATATACATCTAAAAATTGGTGGCTAGCCTGGAAGTGCATAGATGACAAGGCTTCACACCTGAGGATAACCTGAAACTCTGTAAACCCTAATATTGTGATGTATCTTGACCCACAAAGGTCATCTATGAGATGATTTTAGAGTTTTCCATTTAAAATGGATTTAAAAACAAATCATTATTCATCACCAAAAGATTACCCTAATATGTAATACTGCTACCAAGCATATACCTTCCCCAATCACCTAGGACGGGCCCTGCACCAGCAGCCCGTGCCTCTCTGCCATCTTCTGTAAATCCATAAGCAATGGTCCCTGTACCAGCAATTAGAACACATCCATGAAGCTTTCCCATTGTTCCACTCGCCAAAGCAGCCACAGCATCATTATGTACATATAGCCTTACATTGTCAGGAAACATATCTCTGCACAATAAATAAATTAAAGGTTTAATATAACTACAAATCAAAGATCCATAGGTAGAAGAAAATTAAGTAAAAGATTGGGAAAGAATATTATTAAGGTAATATGCACTACAACAACTCAGATAATAATTGCTGAAGCAACAGGATGCCTGAAGTTGCCAGCAGAAAAGGGGGGAAATTCCAGGTATAAAGATTAATAAGCAGCTATGTACACCTACGAAAGGTTACAGATGCACACCCAGTGCAAAATAAATGAACCAAACCTCTTTTCTTTTTTACCTCAAAGATTCCCAACATAAAACAATCTCTTATATCAAAATATGGCATAATTCCTGACACTTTTCAGTCTTCCATCATTTATAAGGCCTTATTCATTTTTTGTTTTCACATAACTTGAGCCTTTAAAAGTTGTATGTTGATGTAACTTACAGTCTTCCATACCCAGTTACACTTAATCCTTCATTTCTATGTCGACATATATTACACAGTACAGTCCACTCTACCATGTTCCTCGTCAATCTTTTATTAGCAGAAAAGAGGTATATTCTTCAGTTTACAATATTCCAGCATTTTTACAACATTTTTCCATTAGTTTAGCATTCAATTTGTTCTAAGGATCATAGAATTCCAATTTCTCAGTATGATATAACTGCAAGATGTACTTCAGTAGGCAAACCTAAGCCAGTTTAATATTCTTTGCTGATCTGTTGGATGGTTAACACCAGATACTGCAAGACAAACAGCTCGAACAGCAGATCGATTGGAGCCTGACTTTGAAAGCGCATCTGCCATTACTTGCTCTAATGTCTCCCTTGCAGCATCTTCTGCAAAATACAAAAAATGAATGGTCACGGCAATATAATGACTGACAATACATGTCCTTTATATATTTTAGCCATTGTGTTGCAATATGTACAAGGTTTTTATGCCTTCATTAGCAGTAATTTCTTGAAATACATCAACATAGGTGATACTCAAGTGCATTCAAAGCATAAAAAGAAGCACCAAAAAGAAAAAACTAAAGTTCAAATTTCAACTATTTAGAATTTAGACACAGAACAAGAAGTAGAAAAGTTGGCAGCAATGATAGCCTTAAAGAGAAAATATCAGATAAACAGTCCTTAGTGATGTTGTGGGACTGTTCGCATTGCCCCAGAAACAACTCAGTTTTAATCTTTATTTTAGCCCCCAATAAGCAGATATCCAAACATACAAAAACTATGAACACAGAGAATACAATAATTGAATGAGTGGACTAATTATTACCTAAACTTAAAACACGAATATATCTAAGCATCTCTTTTTGCTAATGTATCACGAACTAGAACCACAAACTCATACACCAAAAATCAAAACCCGGCAAAGTTATTTTCTCAGCAATGCAACATAAAAACACACGCATAAAATTAAAAAAAAAAAACCCATAAAGCAATGCATAAAACATACTTGTAGATCAAAAAGGAACCAAATATACCACATATCGTCAGCATTGAAGCATTACAGTACCATAAAGGAAAAGAAAATTAAACAAAACGACAATCAAATTTGAAGCAATTGTGCTTCCACTATCAATCCAATGCCATAACCAAACGCAAAAGAAAAAGACAAAAGAAAACCAAATTACCGCCGACGCTGTTATGATTAGAGCATCCGGCGACTGCCCGAGCAAGAACAGGAAGAGGGTCAGGTAGAGGGTCAGACATAGAAATAACAGGCATGCATATACAGACGGTGGACGTCGTCCCTCCGTCCAAACCCAATATAACTTCACGTCCGCAGTCCGCCGTCTCGAAATCCCAGATTTGACCATTCCTGTATCTCTTCATAATCTTTGCTTACTATTGCCTTTCGCTCTCACTTCAATCAATTCGAACAGAAAAAGAAAGAAAGAAAGAAAGAGCTAGTGAGCTAATAGGAGGTTTCGTCAACGAAGCCCGCTTGTGTGTCTCATTTCGCAACAATTATTAGTAGTATTCGGAGTTGTGTGAAATGAATGCAATTATATATGGGAATTGGGATTCGGACGGCCGGATGGGACAAATGCTAGAGGTTGAATCCTATGTATTTTGTTAAGTTGGGGAAGACCAGCGACGACCATCAACCACATGGAGGATGCTGCCGCTCTCTTACTTCTTTTATATATATATATATATATATATATACACCATGGAGGTGCGCAAGATAAGATGAAGTGCGCCGCTATGTATGTGAGGATCGCACTCGGTTTTTTCTTTTTTTTTTTTTTGGCATTCGAAGAGCATTTAATTTTAGGCTATATTTATTTTTAAAAAATAAAATTTTTATTATTCGATTACATAATAAAATAATTAATAAAAATAAATTAATTATTTTTGTATTTAAATAAAATATTCTTTATTTTTAAATATATTAGTATTTATCAATAAATTAAAATTTTAATTATTTTTTATTTTTTATTTTGATTTTAGTTGTATTTTATTAAAAATAATTATTATTATAATATTTATTTAATGAATATATTTTTTAATATTCTTAAATATAAATACATGTTATATTAATTAATTAATTTTATTTAAATAAAAATATTTATATTTATTAGAATATTTTATATCTTTTATAATTAAAAAATTAAATTTATTTATAAATCTAAAATAATAAAATATTATAAATTTAATAGATAATTTAGTAACAAATATTTAAAAGTATGTTGTACTATTTTAAATGCCTCATTTAATATATATATATATATATATATATCAGTTTATTAAAAATGTATTTAATTTTTAAAAATATTTATGAAATTATATTATATTTGTCAATAATATTATTTTTTATTTTATTAAATAGTCAATTTGTTTTTAAAATAATTAAAAAATAAAAATATAATTACATCAATAATTATGTTTATAGAGTAAATATTAAAATTATCAAATAAATTACAATAAATATAATATTGTATAATAACATTATAAATTAATATACATATAAAAAATATCTATAATATTTATAATTAAAATAATGATAAAAATAATAATTACTATATATTATAAGATAGTATTTAATTTTTATAGCAAAAATAAATATTAATGATAATAAATTAATTTATAAATAAATTAAAATAATATTATATGAATAATTTTTTAAAAAATTAATCAATAAAAAATAGTTATATTAAATTAATTAAAATAATAAAATAAGACATAAAATTAAAAATTTAATCATTTTTAAAGTCATAATTCTTTCTCCTTAGAAATGGAATCATCATTTTACCATTTAAAAGAATAAAGATTCCGAAAAGATTATTTTTTTCCTCCAATTATTCTAACCAAACAAATTCTTTTAAGGATTTTGTTTCTTTTTATATGAATTTTTTAAAAATTATACACCCTCTTGATTTAAAAATTAAAAATATTATCCATTAAATATAAAACCATATTCGATTTTTTTATATTTTAAATTTTTAGTCAAAAGAATTTAAAATAAATAAATATATCTTAAGCTAGTTTTGAAATTAGGTCAGTCATAGGTGGTAGTTTAAAGAGAGAACAAAAGCTGTTCATACGAGATTTAAAATTATAATAGTAGATGGGATTTGATTTCAATTAAGAATAAGACGATTTTGAATTTCAAGGACAGAAAAGGGGGATAAGATCAAGAGACGAAAACAAAAGAGCCATCTACATTTTTTCAATGACAACAATTTTCTTTTTTCAATTTTTGATTTGTAAGAATTTTGAATTTGGGTCCTTGAACTTCCAAATTCCTCGCAATATTTTTTTTTAAACCAATCGTTCATTGAATACTCGAATAGAGTAAAGAGATTGCTTCAATTTTTTCTTCAAAAACTCATTTAATTAATTTTAATTATATATATATATATTTAGTATTAAAGTTTTAAATCCATCCAAATTAATAAATAAAACCATTCCTTTCTCTTCGGAAGTGTATCATTTGTAGATTATTATAATCCGTAATGTTGATCGAGTGATCGAAGCTAAAATGGAACCACTCCCTACTCCACCAAAAAGCAGAGGAAAACAAAAGGAGCGGAGCACATCACCACTACAGTGCGACCACTCATGTACGTACAAAGCATACGCGGATGAATAAAAAGAACCAAGTAGCAAAACTGTCTGTTTACTCATTGATACTGCAAATTGTCCAAATGTCCTTCCCACGCATAAAAGAGACAATATGCCTTCAGACAATATTTCGCTTTCGGTAAGGCCACACCCTCTAACTGCTATCCAGATTATATATATTATTATTATTATTATTTATGATTGTCCTATTAACAAATAGCTATAGGTTCTTGAGTAATGTGTATAATACATTGAAGACTACCGGGTACACATTAACCGGTTATTTGACTGAGTGGTCAGTGGGGAAATGGTGTTCTTTCACAACATACCCCTAGCAGTCAGTCAAATCCGCAGCAATGTGTTTAGCCGGATACGCCATGTTTACATGTCTATTCAAATATACTACTAGGATTATAAAATTAAAGAGAAAGAGGAAGTCGTCTCGAAGTTACATTCGGGATATCAACAGCGGAACAGAAACAGGGGTATCCTCACCCATGACAGGTTGGAACAAGTCCAGCCCCCCGTAACGCTCCAAGACACGCATCCGACAGTCTTCCGCAGCCGTCAGTCCAGTGGAGAACGCACCGTGAACAGATCCTGGGTAGCTCATACTTGTTGCCTCCCCGGCAAAGAATAGGTTGTCCACTGGAACCCTAAGCCTTTCATACAGATCATGGGATTTGCCCACTGTATCATAGCTATATGAGCCCAGTGAGTCAGCATCCGTGCCCCAGCGAGAAACGAGGTACTGGATCTGCAAAATAGAGACATAAAATTAGAACTCTTTTTTTCTTTCTCAAATCTGGCATTTGCTGGTGTTAAAACTTAGATTACCGGGGCAGATGCATCGGGAAGGATCTTCTTTAGTTGCATGAAAGCAAAATTAGCCGCAGCTTCATCAGACATTTTCTCAATGTCTCTAGCCAGCTGCCCAGCAGGCATGTAAACAAGGACAGAGTGACCTGTGGCCTTGTGAAGATTCAGAAAGTAGCTGCACCCATAAGATGTATCTGAAACCACTCCCAAGAACTCCACGTTAGGCCAAAACACCTTGTCAAAATGCAATATTATTTTATTTTCAATCCCCACACCAAGGTCATCAATGGCTGCTTCCTTCCAGTCTGGAAGCCTAGGTTCAAACTTGATGGTCTTGGCCTTCAACACACCAAGAGGAACAGCAACAACAACAGCATCTGCAACAAATGTCTTTCCATCTTCTACTTTTACCTTCACTCCATTATAATGCCTACTAATTTTAGTAACCCTGGAAAGGAATGAGATTAGAACAGGTGCTAGGAACTAGTCACAAGATAACGAAGCGCATACACAACGGAATATGGACTAGATAAATAATGTATACCTGTGTCCTAAACGGATGTCAAGGCCTTTGGCAAGGGTGTTTATAACTGGAAGGTAGCCCCGAACCATGAGCCCATGACCACCAGGAAGCAGCTCTTCCTGTACATAGAGTAAACCAATTACTAGCCTTTGAAAAATAGTTAAAAGAACTCCTTGGATACAGAACAGAGATATATTGCTAATCACTCAATTGTCCAGAAGGAGAGTTCTAGCAACAATTGGTTAAAACATCACTTAGAGACTTACTATTATCACCAGATAGAATCAAGGGCTCAAACTATGTATAAAAAGGCAATTTTTTTTTTTAATTTCTCATTTGATTCCCCAGAAAAACCAGAGGTAACAAAAAGAGTTTTCACATTTGATTATGTTGCAAATTCAAGTGACACTATGTCGTAATATAGAAAGAGGTAATATTTTAAATGCAGGACCAGCAAGAGAAAACAGAGAGAATAAAATGAGCGAACTACCAAACAATATCATAAGACCAAATTAAGTCAACTGCAGAAATATTAACATTTTTTGACATCGTTATTGCACTGTACTAGAATTGATACCATTATACTAGTAAAATTTAAGAGGACACATCTGATCTTTAATACAACCTCTCTTTCTTTATATGCAGAAACCACAATAACACAACAAATATACAAAGAAGTCTAAAACATCTCAATTCTGAAATTAAACTTGCCTTATCCCATGATCTAAGCGATATTGTATCAGCATCTGCAGCAAACCAACCTTCCATTCTGCATAAGTACCACTGAAGTACCTTATGGGCAAGCCCCTCCAACCTGTAGGTTAAAACCAACTTCAATAATAAAGTGGCTTTCACTGCAAAGAAATGCCAAAAAAAGAACTTGAAACATCCTGACAATACCTTAATTCTGGCATCCTTTCAAAAACAATAGAAATGGCACGTTGTATGGACATGTCTTCATCGAGTTCCTCTCTTATTTTGTTCGTCTGCATTTGATCAAGAAAAAGTTAGTAGGCTACTACACAGCATGATGAAAATCCCCATAGTGGCACACAGTAGCAACATTCTACTCATTCCTTGGCTAGGAGTACTCAAAAAACAAATCTAAAAGTTATTACATTATATCTATATTCTTCAACTTGTGACAAGTCAACTCGTCAACAGAGAAAATAAGAGAATAAAGAAGACTTGCCTCTTTCAAAATGCTCTCAAAAGTTTCTCCAACCTTTGTAACTAATTCTTGAGGAACTTGATTTCCATCCATGTCAAAGAGTGCATAGCTGCAAAGAAAATATATATGCTCAGCACAACCATCCATTTATAGTTTTCAATAAAATATTCAGCATCACAAAGGAGAACTTCCACTAGAAATTTTAGTAGAAGGAAAGAACTGTAATATGGGTATAAACAAAGCTTCATGGTCTAATCATGGAAGAATTGGCGAAGTAATTATGGATTGTAAGTTTGGTTCTCCTACTATATTCAATGGAGAAAAGACCAAATGATTTTTAAAATCCCCATTAGTCTAGTGATGCATTAAAATTTTAGTTGGAGTTTGTCTTAGAAGTTTATAAGCATGCAGGGCAGAACTGTAGTTAAGCAATTATCAAGTATTCTCTTAGATTTTGACAAATGCAAAATTGAGTTATTTGATTATATGTGGATATCTAATGTTTTTTTCTCTCTTTTTCTTCATCTAGTTCTTTAGTGTTCAGGTCACTATTCAGTTCAAGTAATCATTTTCAATTTTCCTTCAAAACCCTAATAACATCTCAAAATTCAAATGCATCTTTTACACTTCTAAATCCTAAAATCCTTAATTTTCAAAATCATCCATCTATTATGGAAAAAAGAAGTCCATCTACTAAATTTAATTAATCAACTTCTTTATCCAGCTACCTTTCATGTAAGGGTGTATTAGCAATCTGATTGAACCAACAAACCAAACCAACGAATCTGTTTAAATCACATTATTTTATGTCTAGGTTCATATAGGGTTGATGATTAATTAGATTATAAGAATCCATCAATTCTTATTTGGATAACAATCCAAACATACTTATTACCATAAAAAAATGTTTGGTCTTATACATCATTTACTATTATCACTTATTAAAGTTTATCTCTCTGCAATAACAAGCGGCATGAGCAAATCAAAGTTCCTTTTTTTTTTTTCCAAATAACCCAGATATATCCAAATATGTGCACCATCTAAAAACTGGGATCATTTTGTACCCCCCAATTTCAATAGTCACGAATACAATATCACAAGTATGTGGTTTCAAGAAGATTTAAACCCCCTCTCTTGGTTTCGGAAACCATGATTTATACCATTCAAACCTCCACATGGGATTGACCCAAAGCAAATGAATGATTTCAGCAAGAATTGATCCAGGTCAAGTTTCTACTCATGACAAACACTTAACTTAGTTTGGGTCAGAATCATTGCACAGACTGTCTGAATCAACCCAAAAACACCATTACCTTCAGGACTTTTCCTGGATTCAAAGATGAACCAAGCAATTCTACAAATGAGTCCCGTTTCTCTTGAATGACCACCATGGTCCAACATACATAGATCAAATAAATAATAATTATGATGCTTTTATGCATGACCGCAAACTTTGCATTGGCAGCAGCTATTATTGATGCAAACTAAAAGGAAACAATATCAATATACCAGGCAAACACGAAACAAATTTGGCATATTTTCACCTTTCTAAATCATGGTCATACAAGACAGAATTATCACCACTCGTACGATATAAAGGTAATCCTAATCTGCTGATCAACGGTGCCAAAGGATTGTCTTGGCAGACTCCATGCAACCTGAAACATTAATATTCGAGATGAAAACTTGCAACACTTGCAAACGAAAGGCATTCACATTTCTCAGGAAAAAGAATGGTGTTGAAATTACCACGATGCGCCAAGGTCAACAGGAAAACCAAATGAATAATCAGTGTGAACTCGACCACCAACTCTATCCCTTGATTCCAAAAGGACCACCTGAAAATGAGAAACTGCATTGATTTAATAATTTAAGTAACAAAATCAAAAGGAACAAGAAAAACTGCATCACGATACTTTTGAGAATATTTGACTACTTAGCATGTGTCAACCCTTGGCACAAGGATGACAAGGACGATGACATGGAAGAGCATTTTTGTGAATTATAGTAAAGCATGTTTTGATTAGAATAATATGCACATAAAATGGAGCAAGTAAAGAGTTTGCAGTCCTCAAAATGTATGCAGAGGATTTAATCTGGCAAGAACAAATGGATTGCCTTGGAAACCAGAACCTAAAGATCCTACTAACACCAAGCCAGACGAATCCCAACACCTGAACATCAAGCCTCTTTCAATCCCAGTTCTTTTTTTTCTATTTTTTTTTCAATAAAAAACATTTTTGTCCAATCATTTACACATATATGCAACTCTAAAGTAGAATTGCTTAATAATATTCAGGCCACACCTGCTGCCTGCAATACAAAAAAATTCAGCCCTCAAAAGCACCAACAAGCAATAAAATGCAAGATAAGCAGATGAGCTCCTTGGATCAATATTCTCTTTCACCGCTCAATCCCCATTTGCACCTGGTTTGACATCAAAGACAACTAGCAGAACAGGGGACCCACTAAAAATTGATGTTCCGCTTTTTTAGATTTGCTTTCAAAGCAAAACGGAACCACCACAGTAGCAAAATAAGCCTTGGACCCTACAACCAAAGTAAGACAATGCTAAGAATCTGAACCTCTCATCTCCTGTTTGGAAACAAGGGTCGTCCAATTAGACTCACCCTTTCTTAGTCTAGATATATTCAATTCCATCAAAAACAAATAAATAAATAGAATGATTTACGCAACTCCTTTTCAACAGCCTTCTATAGACAAAACTATTCTACAAGAGAAACATTATTAAAAAAAAACCTATTAAATAAATAATAGTTTTTAAGACCTTAAATGAGGCATCGTGAAGAGTACGAGCAGCTGCAACTCCAGCCATCCCACCACCAATCACGATCACCGACGGCGACCTCGCCTGCCTCCCCTCCACATCAGAATAGCACAGAGCTAAATAACGAAACAAACAATTACCATTAACATAAAAACCCAAAAAAAAAAAGTTTCCTATTTCAAGCCAATCGGAATCCGCCACGCTCATTCCTACAATGACCAAATAAATTGAAATACAACAAAAATCCACCGACACTATTTAAGAAAATAAAAACGAACCTCCACGCAGTTGGCGATTACTCTTGTCCGTAGAATCCATGACGAAATGATACTGGACGAATACAACTACTATTATTCTTTGAATTATAATTATTAATTAAAATTGGTGACGAAAATATTGATGATGATAATAATAATAATAATAATAATAATGGTTCTGTTGTTTTCTTTTCAAAATTAAACAAAGATGGAGGTAATTGAGGCGAATAATGAAGGATAAAAATCAACAGGCAAGTGATGAAATGGTTAGAATTCGAGGACAGGAGATAAAAACCCAGTTTTCCCAACCAGCTCATGCAGGATTCCTTTTTCCGATTATTTCAAATTAACCAAATCAAAGGTCACCAGCCACCGCTCAGCGCTTGAATCAAATAGTAATCAAAGTTTCAGAAGACAATCTGAAGGAAATCTGGGGATTTAACGCCAGTTTTATGACGAAGAAAGCAGATGGAGGATGCAGACTCGACAGAGATATCAAAAACGAAACGAAATTTCTAGAGACAGAAAGGGGCGGGTTGGTAAGAGCTGCGTTGGCTAGCTTTCTTTATAAAGTTGGCTTTGCCGACCAAACATTACAGAGTTTCCACGTCCATACTCGCGCGTGTACCAAATCTTTGTATGCGCTGCAGTTGGTCGACACGTTTCCTAAAATAGTGCGATATGGTGGATAAAGTGGACAGCGACGGCTTTTTTTTCTTTTTTTTTTTATTTATGCCACGCAGCTTACATTGGTAGGTTTTTTTTTAATAATTATTTTATTTATTTTTTATAATAATTATTTAAAATTTATAAAATTATTAAAATATTTATTATTCTATTAAAAAAAATTTTAATTATTAAAAATCACTTGTATCAAAAGAATTAACAATAATAACGTATATATAATTATTATACAAATTTAAAATATTTTATCAATAAATTAATTTTAATACTCAGTGTATTATACTAAAATATTGCTATTAAAATTTATATTTATTATAAAAATTTGTATCAATTAAAGCAGCTGGAAACCCACAAACAAAATATTGTAATAAGTAAGAAGGATAAAAATTGTAATAAATAAGATATTAAGGAGAAGATGTAGACATAATTTTGAAGTGTGTAAAGGATACGCAAACAAGAACAAGATGGGGAGGGAAATGGGGGATTCGTTGTGACCTAAAACAAAAGCAACCATTGAATTTGAATTGAATTGATATGTGGAATATGGGCAAGTTTTGTCACTGGCACTGCAATTTGAAAAAGGAGAGATTCCTGTTACATCCCAACTCAACTTTTGATGGGGTACGGTAGGCATATCTGTTCATGACATTACTTTGGAAAACCAAAAACAATCCACCACTTCTTGTAATAGTATAGATTTTAAAATCACTTGATTGCCCAACACAATGTTCATCATCTTTGGTAACATGCATATTGTACCAAATAATAATAATAATAATAATAATATGACATGTTTTATGAAATATTTTTATTTTTATTTAAAAAATAATTTAAAATTATCATATTTATTTAACATCGATATAATATTTTATTATAATAGTACACTTGTAATTATAATTTATTTTTTTATATATAAAAGTATTATAATTATAATATTTATCAAAATATTTAATTTACAATATAGCTAAATGTTAAAATTACCAACACAATTCCTCAAAAAAATTAACACATTTAAGTCTTGAAATATTTTAAAATTAATATATATATATTTCTTTTCTTTTAAAGAAACAAAATACAATTAGCGGAGGATTTGCACTTGACAGAGGAGAGTTGTTGGTTGGATTGTCCCAGTGACGTCGTGTTGCGGGGCCCGCGAGACTCAATGCTAAGATCGCCTTTTTGCGTGTCCAAACTAAATTTAAGCGAAAACGACGTCGCAAAGAGTGAGCCATCCTTGTCCAACCACGTGTGCGCGCAAAATTGACTGTTGATCCGTGGTACATTTGTGATTGTGGATGGCATATTTGTAAATGATTTATTTTACCACCCTTCCCCCACTAAATTAACAAGACATTATCTAATCAATTAAATTAAATTATTATTATTAAGAAAGTGCTAGCTTAGATGGGCAAAACCACTTACGTTTTGCTTTGCTTTATAAGCAATAATAGCATGATAAGAGGATTAAACAAAAGGTTCATTGCCTTATGCTCTATTTTTTTTTTACTTCTATTTTTAAAAATATTTAATATTTTTACTAAGTGCGATTGAATGTTATTAAAAGAAAAAGGCAATTGAAGTGCTGTTATCAATAGTTGATACATGCATACAACTGATTTTAATAGTTTCAATAGTGCTTAAAAGTAGAAGTGTTTTGAAGATAAAGATATAATATTAAATATATTAATGTTATATGTAAAATAAATTTATAGACCTATTATCGTCATGTATCATGCCATTAATTTATACATGCTCATGGGACGTGAGTCATTATTCACTTTAATTTATTTAATTGTTATTTTAATTTTAAATTATTTTTATTAATTTTATATGAAGCATGAACTAAGAGCTCAAGCAAACTTGAGTTTTTTAAAATTTTTAGAATACTTATACGAGTTCTTAAAGTATGTTCTGTATGAAATTTAATATTAAATTAATATTAAATTAATTTTAAATTAAAATTTAAAAATTTTATTTATTAACCTATATTGATTATCTTTAAAATTATCTCATTTTGGTTAATTTTTTTGAAATTTTTTTATATATTTTAATAAATATTTAAATAATCCTAAAAAATAATTATAATTATTTAAACATGTCTGTGACATCACAAGATAGAAATCTTGATCTTCTCTTTATTTGAATAAAACTCTCTGGAGTATTAAAATATCATATGCTATAGATCTTTATGTGTGTGCAAAGATTATACTAATATGATTTATTTTTAAATCATTTTTAACTCTCTTTATTAGTTATAAATAATAAAACGTGGTTTATATTTAAATAAAGATTCAATTGATAAGAATCCTTATATTCCCAATATTACATTATTATCCTAGGTTACTAAATACACTTATCTTTACAGATCAGGAATGCAAACAAATTAAAAGTTCATTAAATTGGTAAAAGAAACAAGCAAAATCCAAAACGACTGAGTTGCAAATTGCATGGCACCACTTCATATCACATCACATCACATCACAGTCAAAGTAGCATCGATGTCAGAGCATTGAAAGCAAAGTGAAAAACGTGGAATTATGGAGCTTATAAAGTGGCCCACCCTACATCAAATCTTTTACTATCTGTGCCAGAATCTGACAGTGTTGTCGTTTGCTACCTGCTCGATAGCGACTTGGGTGGGACCCTGGAAGGGGCACGCAGGCTGGGCTAGGCAAGCCGAACAAAACGGGATGGCCCAAACATGCACCCACCCACCCACCCACCTCTCATAATTGTTTGACGTTCTAATAATGCTTTTTTCTTTTAAAAAGTATTAAATGAATGTAAACTAAAACAACTCCTCCTACAAAACTCAGTGCCACACATGGCACACTGTATGTCTTGCATTTTCATGGGTGTAAACAAATAAAATAAAATTATATGGGCAATGTACCAACAGTATAATTTTGCTACCATTGAAAGTCAAGAGTAAGCCTCCGACTATTGGGGCATCAGCTCACCAAGAAATGGAGAAGAGAGAAGTTTTCAACATTGAAAAACAGAGACATGAATAATACATATAAGAGATCAAATATATTATGTTTAGCGTTTCAAAGATAAACGCCTAAAGAATAGTCAATTAATTGGTCCAAGAATGTACAGAGGTATGCATAATTGAATTCCTACAAAATTCAAAGTGGTTTAGATTTGGATTTCTAACATCCTACTACAAGATTAGGCAAACTAATAATCAAGGTCTAATCTAGAACAGAAAATTAAAAAAGAATAATGTCATGTCTGTGGAAACAGATGCAAAGAACAGGTCTCCTTCTAAAAACATTCAATCAGTCAATGGCTGCTGGGATCAGAAGGGCCAAAAAGTAATCAATATAATCTTAAATCTTTCAGGATTTGATTTTCATTTGGGACAGAATAAGAATTCTAGCTAGATACTCTTTCTTACACAAATGCTTTCTTTAGAAAACGATGACAAGAAATCACTGCTCTTTCCTTCCCAACTCAGAAAATGCAAACACAATATCAATGTACTGGGCAAGAGTCTTGCAATGAAGTTGACTGTTTCTAAAAGCAAAGTCCAACACACAAAGCATAAATTATAATGAAAATCAATACATCCAACGAATAAATTATGGCTCTGTAACTTGACATAAATTATTAGCTTCGTCATTCGTCTGAAAACTTACATATTTTATAGGTTTTATTACCGATCTTACAATGAATGCCACTGAATTTAGTAGAAAAACGTTTTTGTACTGAACCCTCAACACTTAATCTCCTCATTTCTTCTTCAACCACCCTCCTCAGAGAACTGCTTATGTCGCCCAATGCCCAAGCCAAAGAAATATGAGGACGTGGATCCTGTGTGTCAATATTTGTTATAGCATATGTGAGGCATAAAATACAGTGGATGCTCAAGAAAGACGAGAAATATGTGGCAAGAGAACAACGGTTATGGTGTTAACAACCAAACCTTATAAAATTCTGGAAGATCATGGAGCTTGTAAATCTCGTTCACCGCTTGAATTTGCTTGGTTATCTGAAATTGTTCAAAACCAAACAATATCACAATTGTATTAAAGAGTGAATAATGGCAAAGAAAATGGAACCATTTGAAAACTTTGCACGAATGACTACCTAAAGTCATCATTCTACCAATTATGAGTCGCTAGCTTGCATGGGGGTTTTCAAAGATCTAACTTAAAGCAGGACGAGGCTTCCTCAATTTAAAAGAAAAAGAATAGAAGGCTAATTTAAATAAGAAATGTATGCAGCATACCTCAAGTAATCCTCCTGTAACAATTTCTATGGAGAGAAATGTGCGTGTAAAATCATCGTTAAGGAAAACCTCCCACTTACTAAAATCAATCCAATACCTGCTTGCAACAAAAGAACGTATTAAAAGGATTGTCCCCCCAAAAATTGAACCAAAATGATTACGCTAGAGACTATAATCTCACCGTCTCTGAGACTGAAGCTTCTGACGAAGCATCCCCACAATAGAGTCAATTTGATGCACACGAATTGGAACAGTTCTTCCCAAACTTATGTGAAATTCCCTTCCTAATGCAACTTGCTCGAGCTTGGAATCATCTTTGAACAGACTATTAAATGGAACATCAACGTCCACAACATGAAGACCCGGCACAACAGACGAGACATTCTTCAAGAACTGGGCCAGCTCTTTCTTCGGTGCAGACGGTATAAAAACTAGAAAAACACCGTCATCAGTCTCACAAAAGAAAGCTTTTTAGATCACATGATAACAAAAAGAGAGGTAGAACCACCTGGGATATAAACATGTAAAGCATAATTTCCTACCACATGAGGAAAGCTCCTGACTCTACTCGGCTGACCGCCGGGAACAAAATCTACCGAACCTTTCATCGGCAAAACAACAAACAAATGGTGAGCATAATTGCAACATAAGCAAGGGTAGCACAAATTTGGTACTTACCGAGGGAATTGGGAGGATTGAGCAGAGAGAGAGGAGGCGGGGGCAAAGGCAGATGGGTCGTCTCCGATTGCGAATTTGAGTCGATAGCGCTGTTGCTTGTAGTTGTTGGGTTATCTCGTTCTGTGTCGGAGTCCGAAGACGTGTCCTCGTACGAGGCCCTCAAAGCTTCCATTGTCTTCGCGCGCGCCTGACTAGATCGACTTGTATGAAAGAGAAGGATCCAGTGTAGCTTCTAGAATCCTAGCGGACACGAGTCTACATTAGCGCAATCAAAGTAGTTAATTTATTAGCCTTTAAAATTTGCATTATATATATATATATATATATTTTCTGTTTTAATAATTGGATTAAAGAGATTCAGAAATTTGTAATAGAATTCGAAATTAAAGGTTTCAATCTAATGGGCAGTGTTTTCTAATGATAATTTCTTAATCTCAAATACATGTTGTCTTCCTTTTTATGTAGCGTCAATTTTAACCATACTTTTAGTTTTGTTGCCCTACTAACTTTGTTGAGCGTGAACATCATCTTGCTTTATACTTTTCTTTGCAAATAACCAGTAAACTTACATTCCAATGGGAATTGCGTTCTTTGGATCAATGATTGCTTTTCTACCAAGTTTGGGATGCACGGAGTCCCCTACGTCACGTCTTCACGCTTCTCGGTTGATCGAGCAGTACAAATCACTGTGATTAGAGCCTTCCCATGACGCTCCCCATTCTGGTAAAAATGCTAATATTCAATTGCACATGTCTGACATTGCATTTTGTATATAAATTAATTATGATGCATGCGAACTTATACCCCGTTAGTATTAACTTTTAACAACATTTTTGTGAGAAGGTGATGTTTGATCCAACATCATACTTCATTGCATGTGTTCCCAATCATATCTTCACTTAAAAAAAAAAAAAACTGTTAAAATTTAAAGTAATATAACAAAATACAGTATGGTTGCATGATCCATATCTAACTCTAGTTTTCTTTAAAACAAAAAAAAAACCTTTTCATTCGGGAAGCAGCATATGCTCCGAAACATGCTCAAGGAGTAAGCAACAGAAATTTCATGTATTGACTTTTTTTTTTCCCTAGCAAACAGTGATGGTTTTAGTTCATTTTATACTAATCTCATATATCAGTTAAGGACATTCCACAAAAGCAACATAGAGATGGCAGGGGGATGTAAACCCTAAAGAACAAAAAATAGACAAAAAGAAATAACTACCACAGGTAGTTAGTTTACATCACTACTTACAAGTCCGTTTGGTAAAATTCAAAAATTGTTTGGTAACACCAATTCCTTAAATTTGAAACATAGTGCTTTTATGCCATAGCAGTTGTAGCCTAAAAGCTACCACACCTTAACACATGTCAATACCAAATGGACACTACATCTCTCAAGTGAAAGCATGCTTCTACCCCACTGGAACTACCAGGTCCAACCAACCTGAATTCTCAAAATGGCTGATCATTTATTTGTGAACGTTCAAAGACTTTGATTTGAAGTGCAAAACTGTGATATCAATTCTTAACACAAATACAAATTTATTGGCACTTGGGTGTCCATAATAAATTTTTTGTTTATATGTACAATGATTTAGTCTTGGGAAACAATTAATTGTGGCAAGTAAACTTTACATGCAAGTAGTAAGAGGAGAAAGTTTATAATACATAGGAGGGAATCACCCAATAATATCACCATGTTTTATCATGCCATGTATACATGGCATTTATGGCACCCAACAGCATGATTAGCGTTTTCAAAATAAAAAAGATACCTGACAAAATTTTCTTGAATTGTATTGTATAGATATCGTGGCACCTCTGAGGTATTCTAGACTTTCTCAAGAGATCGAGAGGGAGGATACACCTTTAGTCAAAGGGATCAATCCGTGGATCGTGTTCACTTGCCATCGCCATTCCAGTGCAGAGACATGTAGGGCACATCACCTACAAAATATAGAAAATAGCATAGAAACTGAACTTAGAATTCACACTTCAAAACTTGCATCTGTAGCACCATCAAAACCTGATGAAATAAATAGAACAAAACTTAGTATAAATAGAATAATTTGACATGAATTCTTTATTCGATACAATTCACTAAATGTCCAACCTTCCCAGATCCTGAACAGTTTGAACATCTTTCTGTTTTTGGTGCTGATTGAGGTTGATCTCCACTGTTAACTGTTGAGACTGGCTCAATAGGAACAAGTGCTCCTGTACTTGAGCACCGAGCACAAGCAAGATATCCTGCATTTATCAGCTCAAATGTGAGGATAAACACAATAAGTAACATTTCCTGTTCTCCATAACTAAAATCGATATTGTACATGCATATTGCTAACTGCCGACTGCTTCCAAGCAATCTAGTAAGATGAGCATGAAATTTGAAACATTTATGTCACAAAATGAACCTAGAATGACAGTGTAGCAAAAATTGTTGTTTGCCATTAGTGTAGCAGAGAGGTGATCATGGGCAGGCCTAGGCTTAACTTCATTATGTATTATTGACTGGCTGGTTTTGGCTTGCCCAAATAAAAATTTATTACAATTTTCATACCCACCACAAATAATTGACATATGATATTCTAAGCAGACATTAACAGCCTAGAAAAATTGGATAACATTGGACAGAGTTCAAGAATATACCCGTTCCAAGGCAATATTTGCATCTTTTATGCTCCTGCTGTTTGACATTGTTTACTTCAACCACCATCAAGGCTGAAATCACCCCAACTGCTCCTCCAGAGAAAGATGCAACTATAGGATCAACCTGGCTGCACTTTGCAGCAAAGAAAAAACTAGTTAGTATATGAAACTACAACACTTAAAAAATGACATATACAGCCATCGTGGAATATATTGAAAGACACTATATTAATTCAACAAGCAAGCTACAAGAGTTATAAAATTGATATATGATACTGAAAAGTTCCTTCGAACAATATCTATCTAGTAATTAGCCTCCAACAAAATAACCAGACAGCTAAAGAAATCAAAAGCAAATTGAAGATACAGTATCAAATGAATCATGTTAATGACAGAAGCAAATCAAACTCAGAACAATTGTAAGTCATAGATATCAATAACAAGCCAAAGTATCATCCATACCTCAACTGCATTGGCAAATGCACACTACGGATAAAATCAACATATGATGTGCCACCCAGTCCCAGCTTAAGCTCCAGCTAAGATACAAAAAAGGAAACAAAAAGAAGTGTAAGCAAACAAAACTCATTTCCTTGAATCTTTTTCCAATTCTTTGCTACTCATCAAATGTTGACAAATTTTTGGGCATATTTGGTGGTAGCCACATATTATGGCAGCAGGATTCGAAAGCCAGCTAATTATTGAAAATGACTTCCTCATTAAGAGAGGACTTGACACTTCAGCCTGATACTATTATCCACCTTAGTTTGTTTATTTGTGCCTCTTGCACAAGCCATTTGGCACCTTTCAAACTTCAAGTAGTTTATTCCCTGGTAAACTTTTTCTTATAACTAATCAATTGGTAGATAAATAGGTATTTTGATTAGTTACTTGTCAATATGATGATAGCAATTAAATGCATAAATAACTGACCGTGGGTGCTAGAAGTCCCCCAAAAATAATAATCCCAGCAATGAGAGAGAAGCAAGTAGCATAATACACCTTCAAATTTGCTGCAGTCTGCAAGCAAGAGTTGATTGCATGTATTAATCACCGTGTGATCAACATCTTCAAGGAGAAAAAAGAGGAAAGGAAAGAAAATCTGCATCTAATACTTAAGAATCAATAATAAAGGTGAAGGACGTAAATAGACTGGTGTAAAATAAATGAAAGCTAAACTAAGGTACTTGCAATTACATGAAGAACATGAGCACAGCAGAAAAGACTAACCAAAGGAGGCAAGAATGGGATGAATGATGGAAAATTTGGAAGTTCATTTTCTCGCTCTTCGTCCACCATACCAAGTTCGGCACTTTTAATCCTCTGTTGTATCCTCAGCCTGCGAACCTACACATATTTGAGGGCATAGATATGCATTTAAGTGAATGGTGATAAAAAGTGTACATTTAATGCAAATCTGAACACATATTGAAACTGACACTCGTGATTTCTGGCTTTACATGAGGAATGAGAAAGAATAGAGACATACAATCATAACAAAAAGCCCAGTTGTGTGGATTAACATCATATAGTTCCACCCAATAACTATTGATACACATAAAAAGCTGATGTCATAACTGGTCATAAATATAAATAAATGCAATTATTCATTCCAAACCATTGCTCTTTAACAACCTATAAAAAAATATCTCTTTCAACCACCATAACATATTTGCAAAAGGCTTAGATGCCCAAAAAAAAAAAAGATATCTAACAATACGTGTACACGAAAGCTATCACAAATGTCAAAGCCTACAAATAGAATGCTCAATTTTTATTAAAATGAAGAACAGACATTTGCAGCTCATTCCATTACATTTTGGAATGCAGGAAAAAAATTTTCCTATGTAAAGTGAGAAAGAGATATTGAATTTTTGCAGTTTCAAGATCCAAGAATGCATTTGGTAAACCTAAAAACAACTTTCTGAGAGAAAAAAAAAAAAAAAAGGTGAAAACAGAAAATGTGTCTGATATTGGAATTATAGAGAAACAGGAGAAGAGTTTTGATGGTGTTCACAATCCTACTTTCAGAAGGCAGGAAGCATCATTGACTCTTTTTTACTTTAATGCTTATTTGGAGAATGAGTTTCGTGATCAAATCCTTCCTATCAAATATAGTATAGAACGCATTTTGTGTCTGTTTCTATATTTGTAAAACAAAAAAAAAAAAGTATTTTTAAAATGTTAACACAAAGGCCACAAATTGAGTAAGCTTCAATTACATTTTGTAGTCATATATCCTCACCATACTGTACAAATATTTACTGGCTATCATATCAGCTATACCAAAGAGTGAATGACACCCACATCTGACCATTAGTTATAGTTTGGTCTTTGAAGGTCAAACTTTGAATAGCCAAATGAGAATAAAATGAAAAAATGAAAACTACATTAAGGTTTTTGATAATGCACTGCTGTTCTATGTGAACTCTAGAAGTGTATTTGTATTTACACTGAATTCAGACTTGCTGTTTCTCGCATGCAATCTGGACAACAAAGAAGCAAAGAGGCTTTCCCATCGTATAATAAAAGACATTAACAACCAAAAAAATAAACCTTAAATGTTTATAAAGGGAACATTGTACGACTTATATTCACCTCCTCCATATGCAGGAATATTTTATTCCGACGACTTCGGATATTGTCTTGAATTTCTTGCAATTCCATTTGGGCAAAGTCCTGCACTGTTTCAGGCCCCTCTATGATACAAAATCTGCATTCAAAATGAAATGATGTACACTTGACAAGCTGTCTACAGATATTTTAACAGCCATACCTTAAAAATATTTTAAGTTTTTCAAGTGTGCCAAACATCCCAGGTCAAAAATCAGAAAGTTTCTTGCTTAAATAAAATGTTGGGAAAAGAAGAAAAATAAATACAACGCAATATTTAAAAGAAATAATAAAATGGAACTATAATTGTATGATAAGAATTTCTCCAAACATCTGAACCTTTTCCTTTTGGAAGATCACATTCTCTCTTTGCCATACATCTTGTCCCCTCTATTTCAAAGACTATACTCGTTTTTTATTTCCAAATAGACATGCGTATGACGTTGTGATAACCTTTTTAGATACAATTATACATTGCTTAAAACAGACACATAAATAAACAAGGTAACCAAAAAATTGACATCTCATAGCAACCTATTTCCTTTTTATTCATTTACTAGTAAAAAATTGGGCAGGAAGTAGCCAGTAGTAACCCTTGCCGTGCTTGTTATCCCAGTTCTAGTCGACCTTGTAGAGTTAAGGTAAGGTTGGATAGCCTCAATGGATATTGTACAGTTCAAGCCCAAGCACAGAGTGAGAAACAGCACTAAGCCGCACCAAACCTCATTTTGGTGGATTTGAAGGATTGTTTACTTAAACTACCGAACATAAGTATTAACACAGTCTATGACCGATTTTCCTTAGTTACCGTTACAGTGATCTACCACAGTTGATGCACATATTACAAATACCAACAAGAAAATAACATTCACTCCAAAAATATCTAACCATTACTCTGTCTAAGGTTATTTGAAGCATAACTTATTTAAAACCTTATAGATAATTCCGTAAGTTATCGCTAACAGTTTCTTACTTGCAAACATTTTTCCTTTTAAGCAAGAGTCACGTGCTACTGAAAGCTCTTATTCTACACATGCACGTATACATATGTAAATCTACCCTCCAAATCAAACTTCGAAACTTGAAAATCCGCACGATCCGTTCAGTTGAAGTACCATATAAAGCCCCAAACACACATACAAGTTAAAACACGCCTATAAGAGAGAAAGAGTACCCGGCGGCGTTTTTGTCCGGAAACTCGGCGTCAATGGACGGAGCAAAAGAAGAAGAGTCAGATTCGGAAGCCCTACACCGCCAATTGAAGTTGAATCGGCGCAACCTAGCGCTGCCGCCTTGATAAATGTACGGACATATCGGCTTCACCGGATGCGAAACCGTCAAAACGCGGCCGGAACAGAACATTGCGGCGAATCTATGCGGAGAGTATATGCGTTTTGTTCAGTGGAGGAAGAAAGCGGAGAGTGAGGACAAGAACAAGAAGAAGAAGAGAGCATCGCAAATGCATTTTTTGAAGCGTTAAGGCGTTCAGTTTCGGTAATTTTATATTATGTAGGAAAATATAGCAGTTTGCCACGTGGAAGAAGAGTGTTAGTGGATTTTCATTTTTAATTAACTGGCGTATCCAACACCTCTCGTGTTCAAGATTTGCTGAAAATGAATAATAAAAATATTATTTTATTTCTGACATTTATTATTTATTAGAAAGTATGAAATATATTTTATTTTAAAATTTGATTATATTATGCAAGTAAAAAATTTTGTGTATTAAAAATTTAAAATAAAAAATATTAAAAAATATAAAATAAATTATAAAAAAATCCTTAAAAAAATAATATAAAATTTAAAATATAAAAAAAAATTTAAAATTATTATACAAAAATTAAAAAATTAAATGTAAGAATATATATATGCAACGTAATCTAATTTTTTATTTTAAAATAAAATAATTAAAAAATAATTATTTTATTAAATAATATTGTACATATGTTGCTTATGTAATGTTCTTTCTGAGTATATTTATACAAATAAAGATCAATTTTTTCTTTCTTTGGTGGTATACATAAATGTAATTAGAAAAATATTAATAATATAAATTATTGTATCTAAAATAATGTAGCATAAAAATATTAATTAAATAAAAATATAAAAACTAATATAATTAACAATGATGGATAATATGGATCATATTTAATTATAAATTAGATGGAATTGTAAAATATTTCTCATTAAATGCAAATAATTGTTAAGTATTGGTCTTTTGATGGTAGTTACATGCAAGAGTATTAATTCAAATTATTGTATTTCATTTGTATTGTGTTAAAAGTGATCAACTCCAAATGCAACCCATTTAACATCATGATTTGTTGAGCAAGACACTTGCCATAAAAGTGTCGGTTGTTTCTTTCAAATTGAAAGTTTAATTGTATTTTGCTGTTTTGGATATTCAAATTCAAATTCAAAAATTAAATTTGAAGGAAAGAAGATGAGAGTAGAATAGTGTATAAAGGTAATATATATTAATTTCGGTTAAGATTTAATTTAAAATTTTATTTTAAATTATTATAAATGTTAGCAATTGTTATAATATTTTAAGTTTTGTTATTAATTTACGTACACAATTTAATTTTATGTTCTTTTGTTAGAATTTTATTAACAATTTAGTTTTACAAATAGTTAGATTTTGGTTTAGTAATAGTCATATTTATAATATGAATATGAAAATTAAGTTGATTTGTTGTGGTTTTATGGTATAAAAGTAGTTGGCAAAATTTTTTTTTTAAAATGTTTAACATATAAAAAAATAATGAGTTTTAAATATGAGATATGTCTTTAAAGTTAGTGTGGTTACAAGAAGCATATGTTATAGTACATGTATTTAATTTTATTGTAAATTTAATTCTTAAAATATTATGTTTTATATTTTTCATTACTCACAAGAAAGTTAAATATTGTTAATCACATCAAATAATGCTATCCAAATATTCATAATTTTTTTATTTAAAAGTGATGTGTTATTTATCAAATAAATGATTAATAATAAACTTTTAGGATAATTAATTGGAATAAGTCTTATTACTAAATTTGGCAAAATAAAGAAAAGAGAGAGGTAAATGATAATGCAATTAAGCGTACGACATCGTTTTTCTTTTTCCTTGTAAACTCCCAAACGAGGGCTCCATAATATTTCGGGTCAAAGATCGGGTATGAACTTGACCCGTAATCCCAGGCGGAGGTTCCAAAAACCCTAGGTCTTGCGCTTTTAAATGCATACCGAACTCACTTGATTCTTAACGCGTCGGCCTCCTTTGCTTTACGTTAGGGTTTTGTGTCTTTTTTTCTCTCTGTATCCACTGTTTTTTGCTAAAATTGATTCTGAATTGCGATTCATAGAAGAGAAGGTCGCAGTGATGACTCAGTAAATTCAAGCTCAACAGACCGGAATGCAGGCTTCTCTTTTTTTGAGAACTTTGCGTGTCGACAACCCCGCTGAACTGAGCGATCTTTCCCTTTCTCCTCATTTATTTCATTTTCTTTTCAAGTGTTCTGTTTTGATTGCCGGAAAACCGGGGATAAGGTTGCGATGAGGTTACACAGCTCCCTCTTCTGATTAAGGTTGAAGAGATACGCTGGTAGAATCGAACCTAAAACTTTACAGCCACCACTGAGTAATATTTATCCCTTTGATATTCTTCCACTGCTCTGCTGGTTTTAAGAATTTTTGAAGAAATGATTTCATCATAATTTTCTTTTTAATGGATGAGGATGAAGCAATATTATTATAATCCAACACTTGATCTGAGATATTCATTATCAAATGAAGTTTTAAGTATTCGCTTCTGAATCTGCTTTTAAGCTCTACTGATGGCCAGAATACCTAAAATAATAGCTTGTGATAAATCAGTTTAATTACAATTAGAAATTTAATTTTTTTAATTGTTAAATTATAGGAATAGAATTATATAATAATTTTTTTAATTATTTATGTTAATTGATAGATTGGTTGATATGTTACAAGCTTAAATTTAAAGAAAAGTATTTATAAAATAAAAAATATTTTAAAAAAATCATCTTAAAATATTTTTATTTTTTTACTTTTGAATTTAAATGAATAATTTTTGACAATCACCACTAAGTTTACAATATAATGTAAGGTAAACAAACAAATAGTGGGTGGAATTATTTTTCTCTTTGTATTATATCGATTGGATGGAAATTATTTTTTGGCAGGGTTTGTCTTTTAATCATTATTATTGTACTAACAAAGTAACTATTAGCAAAATCAATTAGAAATTATGTCATCTAAACACTAAAGGAAAAAACAAAAATACTACAAGAATGCAAGGAGGAACATAAAAAACCACTTTTAAGTTGGTTAGAAGAAAGATAAGGATGAATAGAGAATTTTTATTTTATTTCATTTATTTTAAAATGAAATAAACATTGGCTATTGAAATGTTGAAACTATGGGCATTTTCAATTTGTTTTTTTTTATAATTTTTAATGAATTTTTATAAATTTATATGGTTAATTTTAAATAATAAATTTTGCTAGAAATGATCAATAGTTGGTCGATTTAATTAATAAAATTTTTTGAAATGGTGGTACAAAAATTTTAAAATTTGTTCAAAGAGGTTTAGTTTATATTTTTGTAAATTTAAAAAATAAAACAAAGATTTTATTTATTTATTATTATTTTTTATTTAAGGGTTAAAAACAAATTAACGACCAAAGGAGTAAGCGCCTTGTGAATCATGGTTATTGGTACAAATCAACTTCGCTTTCATAAATTTTGTAAAAATTAATGACAAGTCACCATCACTTTGCGTCGTCCATAACGTAGGATGTGGTCCAGGAAAATTCCTTTGCAATTCAGAAAATATTTTCTGGCGTCAGGATTTCAGGACCAGATGGGAACAGGATGATTGATATAAATTTTAATTCTGTAACCATTCGTATGGCAAACAAACTAAGATAAGATGCCGCTGTTATTAAAATGCATTCGTACCTTTTCTGAGAGCAATGGAAAATTGGACGGCCTGGCGTAGCACATAGATTGAAAGGAATTGATTATGAAATAACTCTTATAAAATTGTTTTTAAAAATAATAAAGGAAGCAGTGTACATAAATCTAGACAATGATGCCTGTGATGTAGACCTTTGATCCACTCTTTAGTGTTAAGATTGCATTAAATTGTCTCCATGCATATTCAGAAATGTTCAGTTCATGTAACTCTCTGTAGAAAAACATCTAGCCAGCTCTACTTTACTTCTTGTTACTAACTTTGGTTTTTGCATAACTCCAATATGGTTGATTCGCAAGATGCTTTGCTTTTCTTTGTCTGCGTAATTTCCATCATCTTGGTCCGAACCATCTTGCACAAAACTTCGACTGGGGCTCGCCTTCCTCCGAGCCCGCGAAGGTTACCAATCATAGGACATCTTCACCTCCTTGGTCGCGTTCCTTCCCTAGCATTTCACAAGCTTTCAACCCGCTACGGCCCCTTGGTTTACTTCTTCATCGGTTCAAAACCTTGCGTTCTCGCTTCCACCCCGGAAATGGCGAGAGAGATTCTGAAGACTAACGAAACCAATTTCTTGAACCGCCCCAAGACGGCCAACCTCGATTATCTTACTTATGGTTCAGCTGATTTTGCCACTGTGCCTTATGGCCCTCACTGGAAGTTCATGAAGAAGCTTTGCATGACTGAACTTCTCGGCGGAAGAACATTAGACCAGCTCCGTCCGATTAGACAGGAAGAGACACGGCGGTTCTTGAGGTTAATGCTGAAGAAAGCAGAGGCTAAAGAGGCTGTAAACGTCGGAGGAGAGCTTACGAGGTTGACAAATAATATCATAACGAGAATGACATTAAGTAAAAGGTGTTCTGATACTGAAGGTGAAGCTAGTGACGTGAGGGAGTTGGTGAAGGAGTTGACTGAGCTTGGAGCAAAATTTAATCTCTCGGATACAGTTTGGTTCTGTGAGAAATTTGATTTGCAGGGTTTCGAGAAGAAGCTGAAGGATGCTAGAGATAGGTATGATGTTATGATGGAGAGAATCATGAAGGAGCATGAAGACCAGAGGAAGAAGAGGAAGGAAATGGGTGATGAAGGAGAAATTGTGAAAGATTTGCTTGATATTTTGTTGGATATTTATGAAGATGAGAATGCAGAGAGGAGGTTGACCAGAGAAAACATCAAGGCCTTTATTATGGTAACGAGTCTTAAAAACAAAAATTTGTCGAAGTTTATGCGTATATTTGACAAATAACATTTAAGTTTCTGTGTTTTGGCAGAATATTTTTGGTGCTGGAACAGATACATCTTCCATTGCAGTAGAGTGGGGACTGGCAGAGCTAATCAACCACCCAAATGTGATGCAAAAAGCAAGACAAGAGATTGATTCTGTCATTGGAAAAAACAGAATCGTAGAGGAATCAGACATTGGTAACCTTCCCTATCTGCAAGCAATTGTAAAAGAAATACTAAGACTTCACCCTAGTGGCCCCTTAGTCGTGAGAGAAGCATCAGAAGACTGTATAATAGCTGATTACAGGATTCCAGCAAAAACCAGGCTCTTTGTTAACCTGTGGTCTCTCGGCAGGGACCCGAATCATTGGGAAAATCCACTTGAATTCAAACCGGAGAGGTTTCTTAGCGAAGAGTGGAGTTCAAAGAGCCAGTTTTTGGATGTCAAGGGGCAGTATTTTCATATGATTCCGTTTGGGAGTGGAAGAAGAAGCTGCCCTGGAGCAACCCTCGCATTACAGTTTGTTCCGACAACACTAGCTGCTATAATTCAGTGCTTTGAATTAAAAGTTGGCGATGGCGGCAACGAAACTGTTGACATGGAAGAGGGTCCTGGGCTGACTCTTTCCAGGGCTTATTCCCTTGTTTGTACTCCAGTGGCTAGGTTCAGTCCATTTCCATCCATCTGATTATGATTTCGTCTTATGATTGTGATATCCTAGAATTTTCTCGTCTTCAATCTTTCAATTGTGTAAGCCTGCGGATTAAGGCATGGTAGCAGTTGAAAATAATGCAAGTGCTGTATGATGTAAGAACATATAACCAAGTCCAATGTATTGTGTGCAATTGTGTTACTGAATGGTGCATTTTTATTCTGTCTCCCTCAGCAAAACAATACAGAAACACGAAAGAGCAAATAACAAGGAACCCAGCAAGTTTTCTGGGTTCAAGGATGGCGCCATTTACTTTTTGTATCTTGCAATTCTTATAAAATACGTTGGGATTTCCATTACTCCAACCCAAATCTGCTGATGAAAAATACTGTTTCTATTTTGGCTTTCCCTATCATCTGACTCAAAGGCCAGGAAATAATCAGGTCATTGGGAGGACCACTTTAACCTAGAGGACCGCGAGTAGAAAATAAAAAATGCATTGGAACTTTGTCAATTTTGACAAGTCCAAAACCTTTGGCCAAATTGATTATGTATTAGGTTACATCAGTAATTGACAACAATATTAATTATAATACACGGTGTGACATTTTACAAATCTAAACTTAATGTCTTTGGAAAAACTCTAGAACTGTGATACTAGTAGCTAAGACAGTCATCGTGATTCTGATGGGCAAAGCATTTCAATCAATCTATGAGGCCACTGATTTTGCATAGTCATAGGTGATGTACATGCTTTCAAATTGCATAGAAGTCTAAATAAAAGTATGTGAATTCTGCCCATGAACTCAATTCGCTGGAAGTATCCGCATATGTAACGGTTAGGCAATCCCTACGGGAGTTTCCTGTCAAATATTCTAACAGAATTCTTTCTATCCTAAATGGATGTATATAAAGGACCGTTTTTCCTGCACAATTCCGATGGATCTTTATTTACTTATTTGAGTTATGATGGGTTGGATATCAAGCATGTCTTTACTGCTGGATGCAATCAAAAGAAAGTTCACAAAAACAGTAGACCTGCTTTGCCAGAGAAATATGACAGAAACAGAGCCTAGAAAAAAGAATGAGACCTGCCAATGTATCATGAACATGTGGGAATTTTACCCAGTTTCTCAACCCAGAAACACCCCAAGTACTTGTATATGCACCGAACTAAAACCCAAATGAATTTTGTAACAAAATCAATTTTCAAATGAAACAATTTTAGATGTGAAATCAAATAGCGATAGGTTTCAGCATGAGCACTATCTTTTCTGAAAAAAATATATGTATATCAGCCATGGATTGGAAAAATCAAGGTTGTTTTGACCCAGCAGGTGGCTATTTTATCAAGGATCAGATGCATTTGCTAAAAATTTAAAATTTGGCATAAAGAATAGAATGAAGAAACATACTAGAATTAAAATAAAAGCTTAGCACGTTGTCTTGATTAAACCAAAACGAACAGCCAGGATATAAAATTTTGCAATTATAAATGATAAATGTATTAATCACATCCAACTACAAATTATATACATAATGTGATTTTCCTAGACAAAAAAGTCAATACAAAATTTTGGCTGAGTCAATAAGCAGCTTTCAAACAAGTAATATGATGTTCTAAAACACGTCTGAAAGGACCATGAGCACAACCCACCTTGCCCTTGATCTTACATAAACGGCACTCTGAACCAACAGCTTTACCTCAGTAATTTTCAATAAGACCAAACATGGCTGATTTGCAAGGATACTTCATGCTTTTCCTTATTGGGTAGTTTCCATGGTTTTGGTGCTATTAATCTTCAGAAAAAGTAAGACCACGTCTTGTCTTCCACCAAGCCTATTGGCATTACAAATCATCGGACACCTCCACCTCCTTGCTCCAATTCCTCACCAAGCTATCCACAATTTCAAGCCACCATGGACCCTTGATTCATTTTTTCCTTGTCTCAGTCCCCTGTACTGTTGCTTGCTCTGCAGATATAGCACAAGTGTTCCTCAAACACGTGAAACTGCATTCTGCAGCCGTCCAAAGATGTCTGCTATTGACTACCTTACATATGGCTCAGCTGGTTTCATCTTTGCTCCTTATGGACCTTACTGGAAGTTCATGAAGAAACTATGCGTGTCTGAACTTCTTGGTGCTCAAACATTGAACCAGCCTCTTCCAGTCAGGTCTGAAGAGAAAAGACAATTTATCCAGAAGATACTAAGGAAAGCAAATGCAAGAGAGACAATTGATGTTGGAGGAGAGCTTAACTGATTAGCAAATCACATAATATCATGAATGAATATGGGTCAAAGATTTCCCAACAATGAAGAAGAAGACAATGAGGTGAGGAAGTTGGTGCAAATTATATTTGAGCTTAGAGGTAAATTTAAGTTGGCAGATGTTATTTACTCTTGCAAGAACTTAGATTTGCAGGGATTTGGCAAAAGAATGAAGGAAGTCCGTAAGAAGTTTGATATAATGATGGAGAAAATCATAAAGAAGCATGAAGAAGAAAGGAAGATAAATAAGGAAACAGGTGGAGATTATGCACCAAAGGATTTACTTGACATTCTACTAAATATATCAGAAGATGAGAACTCAGAAATGAAGTTGACCAGGGAAAACATAAAGGCCTTCATCCTGGTAAAAACTCTTTGGCACCTATGCAGAACTTTTATTGTATAGTGCCTCCCTGATTCACCACTTCCTGACGTCTAATGCAGAAGCAAACTCATTTAGATAATATGGGTTGATAAAACGGTAAGAGTTACTTTACTACCTAAACGATAAATGTGACATTTGAAATAGATTATTATTCACATATGATGCAAGTTACTGCATGACTTAAGATCCTGCAAGTGAAGGCGTAAATGGGTTTGAGCAATTTCCTCCAGAGAGAATTGTGGGAAAACCAAAATGATTCTGCTTCCAGATGGAAAAGTAAATCCCATCTATCATTAAGGCATTATTTTAAAGTCATATAATGATCGTGATACTAACCATGACTGCTATAATAATCATGATGATAATGCATTTGTTGTTAAAATATCACAAAGCAAACTATAAGAGTTTCCTGCCTTGCACAGGACATTTTTTCAGGTGGGACCGACACATCTGCCATTGCTATAGAATGGGCGCTGGCAGAACTAATCAATCACCCAGATGTGACGAAGAAAGCAAGAGAAGAGATCAATATTCTAATAGGAAAAAACAGACTAGGGGAAGAATCAGATATCACTGAACTCCCCTCCCTCCAATCTACGGTAAAGGAAACACTCAGGCTTTTTTTTTTTTTAATGTGATTTTTTTTTTTGTTGTACACTCATTATAATTAGAATAATTTTGGGTATATGTGTTATATTTGAATTTTTTCTAAACCAATTAAATGTGAAAGTTGTATTTCCTTGTGGAGAATTTAATACAAAAATTTACATATTCTAATCATAAGATTTTATTAAAAAAAAAAAAATGAATTGTAGGTTGACCAAATTTTTGTATAATTTCAAACATACGTTAAAGTGTTGGTACAAGATATTTGAGTCCTTTATCATTAACCTTGGATACAACAAACTATATTTAAACTATTCTACGTATTTCAAGAGATTTGGTGGTAAAAATTTCATCATTCTAATATTATATGTGGACAACAAATTAGTAATATGTCCTAACAAATATCAAATTTAAGAATTGGAGGCACAATTAATTAGGGAGTTTGATATGAAAGATTTAGAACTAGCAAATAAGATTATAGGGATGTAGATTCAACGAGACAAAAAAATAGGAAAATTTGATTTTTTTTAGAAGAATTATTTAAACAAAATCTTACGACACTCCAATTGTAAGATTTAAGCCAATCTTACCCCTCTTCCTGTGAATTACAAATTATCTTCAGTTATGTGTCTTAACAATGAAGTAGAGAGGATGGAAATGTCTTAAGTACCATATACATTAGTAATGAAAAGCTTAATGTTTGCTATAATATGTATAAGACCGGACATTTCACAAGCAGTAGGAATAATTAGTCGATTTATGGCAAATCCTGACAAAGAACATTGAAATGCTGTGAAAAAGATCTTGAGATATATCAAGGAAACCTTAGATGTTGCATGATGTTATGGAGGATCATATTTTATTGTCAAATGCTACGTAGACTCGGATTATGTAGGTGATCTTGATAAAAAAAATTCATTATCAAGTATGTGTTTACACTTGTAATAGGAACTGTGAGTTGGGTTTCAAAACTGTAAACTGTGGTAGCATTATCTACAACAGAAATAGAATACATGGTAGCTACACAAGCATGGAAGAGAGCGATTTGGATCAAAAAGTTTATGGAGAAACTCGAGCACAAATAAGAAAAGATTGTTTTATTTTGTGACAATTAGAGTGCCTTGCATATTATAAGAAATTCAACCTTTCATTTCAAGATAAAATATATAGACATTTAATTTCATTTTATACGAGAAGTAATGGAGGATGGAAATGTGGATATGCAGAAGATACACATTAGATATAACTTGACAAATATCTTAACAAAATCAATAATATTAACAAGTTTGAATGGTATTGATCTTTTTATAACCTAACAAATACGTAAGCAACATGAATGATAAGGTAAAAAGAATGGTGTGGAGCCATGATTAATTTTCAGTCAAGTTTTCAAGTGGAAGAATGTTGTTAATTAGTGTAATTGATAGTGAAGAAGAAGAATTCAACTTGATTTTGTCAAAATCGACATTGAACTTACTTTCAATTAGAGAAAATAAGCGGGTTATAATTGAGCAGTAAGGCAACACTCAAAATTAATTTTTATTAGGTGACGATGCGGTGGGTTTCCACTATATATAAGCAACTTTTCCATTTCAATTTTGCTCATCACATGTAATTCTAATTCATCTCAGTTCAATTATTATCCTTCTCATAATTTTTCAATTTTTTTAAGAGTATTATCAAAACTCTACTTGAGTGTATTATTTAAAATATTTGAGAGAATTGTATTAAATGAAAAATTTTATTATTCTTTTATTGTGAAATTTTTTATTTTGCTCGTAATTTTTATTTCACTTAATTTAAAAATTTTTTACATGTTTTGATAATACTCTTAAAAAAATTGAAAAATTATGAGAAGGATAATAATTGAACTGAGATG